>VNKC01003118.1:0-250915 GCA_008042775.1 Drosophila pectinifera
GTGGCATATATATTTTATCTGACTTAATTTTTAGCCAACTTTTATCATTGTTATAGGCGTCTTTGCAGGGTTTGGACTTTACTTTGGTTGTTGGCTAATAGAAAGATGTTGCCAACACTGTAAACAAGGGAATTTGAGGGAATTACAGGGTTACATATTATTAAAATACATATATATAAATTAAATATGTATAATATATATATACAAGCGTGGCAGATATATTTTATCTGACTTTATTTACTAACAAATTTTATTATAGGCGTCTTTACAAGTAGCTGTCTAGACTTTGGAGTTTACTTTCTGTTTTCGGCTAATGCTTACAGAAAGATTACCAACATTTCAAACAAGGGAATTATAAAAGCATTAAGTTTTTATCTTAAGATAAGCAGCCATATCAAATATACTTTAATATATAATTAGTAAAATTTTAATGATTAAAAAACACCTTTTTGAGGGAAATACAGGGCTACATATTATATATATTTATATATATTTTGCATAAGATCTGAAACTCCTAAGGGATTGCAGCATGGCTATAACCGATTCACTAACATTCCCGGATCACCTCGTTGTCCTCCTTTCGATCTTCGAGGATCAGTTGCGCTCCCCTTTCGCCGATCATCATGGCGGGTCCATTGGTGTTACCCGCAGGCAGCTCGGGCATTATGCTGGCATCAACCACCCGGAGTCCCTTGACTCCGTGCACCCTCAGCCGCTCGTCCACGACTCCGCCCTGTCCCTCCCCTGGGGCGCTCCTGGGCGCCATGCGGCAAGTGCCCACGGAGTGCCAGGCGCCCACGTAGAAGAACCGGATGTGGCACAGCCAGTAGTCATCGGAGTCGGGCGCAAGGGCATCGCAGTCCGGGAGGGGGGGCAGCCAGAGGCGGAGGCCGCACCTGCGGAATGCCCGGGTGTGGCTCAGCCGCTGGACATACCTCACGTAGCGGAGCAGGGTCTGCTGGTCCTCCGGCGCCTCGCCGAAGTGGTGCTCGATCCTGGCCGGAGCGGAGGCGTCGCCGCTGGCCAGCCGCACTTTGCCGCGCGACAAGGGTCGCAGCAGGGAGCCCATGATCTGGAGCAGGTCGTTCTCCTTGAGGACATCTGCCTGGGCCTGGACCAACTCCGGCCGGAAGCCGAAGTAGCCGAAGCTGCCGGCGCTGCCCTTGGGCAGGAGTGTGTGGGCCACCACATGCAGGTCGGGGTCACCGACGGAGCTGTGCGGAGCCCGCGAGTTGATGTAGCCCATCATGTAGAGGCCCTGGGCCAGGGGACCCTTCTGGCCCTCCAGCAGGTACCTGGCCACGGAGAGGGGTCCGTGGAGATTCTCTGCGGGCGTCCGGGTGCTGTTCACCGAGCAGTCCGAACCAAAGATCAGGTGCAGCGGCAGCATGCCGTGGTCCTGGAGGTTGCGACCCACCGGCAGATCCTGCCTGGGGGCTATGTTCCAGCTGCGCAGCTCCTCCTGCGGTCCGATCCCCGAGAGCAGGAGGAGTTTCGCAGAGTTGACGGTCCCGGCACTCAGGACCACCTCGCCCGAGGCAGAGATCCTGGCCGTGTGCTGCTCACCATTCAGCGAGTAGGTGACCCCGATGGCCCGGTCGCCCTCTGGACTGAGGAGCGCCCTCTGCGCCAGAGCTCCGCGGATCACCTTCAGATTCGGCCGCCTGTTGGCCCGGTCGTTGGCCAAGTAGAGGCGTCCGCTGCTGGCCCTTCTGCCCTCGTTGAGGGTGACCGGGACGTGGTGGGTGTAGCCGAAGGTGGCGCCCGCCATCAGGGGCTGCCTCATCCGGGGCACGCCCAGCTCCGCGGCTGCCGAGTAGATCACATTGGCCAGCTTCAGGTCGAGGGGGTTCGCCTGGAGGTAGGAGGGATTCAGGCGGGCCTGCAGGCGGCGGTAGGTTTCCTGGACCCGGGTCCACTCCCAGCCGGTCGCGTTCCAGCTCCGGAAGCTGCTCCGGCTGCCGGGCACAAAGATGTTCCCATTGATGGCCCCCGTGCCGCCCATCATGCGTCCGTGCCACCAGGAGCAGCCGCGGCCCTCCTCCATGGCCCGACAGCACTCCGCACTGGGCTCCGCCTCGTCCAGGTACATGTACCGCTCGTCGTGGTGCAGGGCGGCGCTCAGGCCAAATGCCTCGGACTCCAGCGGCGGCAGCCCGCCCGCCTCCAGCAGCAGCACCCGCACTTCGCAGCGCTCACTCAGCCGGCTGGCCACGATCGACCCGGCACTCCCTGCTCCCACCACTATGTAGTCGTAGGTCTCAGCCTCCTCCAGATCCCCGGGAGGCTGATGCTGCAGCGGCCAGGCGGTGTTGTTGGCCAGCGCCAAGCTGGAGCTATTCAAGGCCAGGGCCACCGACTCCATCAGCGAGGTGCCCAGGCCACTGCTGTCCACGGTGAACCCTGCGGAGGAGGCCGCAGGAAGCAGGAGAAATCCGAGCAAGAGCAGCCGGCAGGTTCCCGTCTCTCCCAGTGCCATCTTCGGCTCCGGTTGACTCCAAGCTAATAAAGCTGCCACCGCGAACAGGTCGCCATTCAGCCATTCAGCCACAATTAAAGCCACGGCTCACGAACGCGATTAAACACATTTGTCCTGCACGGAGAAAAACAATGCAGACTGGCACGGAATTCTGCTCAAATATGATATTAATCAGTTTGATATTGATATATTAATTGATATTGATATATTCAAACTATATACAAACTTCTTGCCAAAGACAAGATGCTTAGAGTGCTGACTAACGTCAGTTGGGAATTCTAAGGCCCTTGTGTGGGTTTTTCATACAAAATATAGAAACTTGATCACCAAAATGATCTTTTTAAATCAGTAACTACGAAATTTATAATACTTAAATTTAATCCCAAAAGTGATCTTTTTAAATCTGTAAATGTGAAATTTACAATACTTAAATTTGATCCCTAAAGTTATCTTTTTAAATCTGTAAATGTGAAATGTATAATATAGAAACTTGATCCCCAAACTGATCTTTTTAAATCTGTAAATGTGAAATTTACAATATTTAAATTTGATCCCCAACGATATCTTTTTAAATTAGTAAATATGCATTTTTTTGAATATTTGACAGCTTTCTCCTCCTTTATCCTTTCATGCTATGTAAATTTGTTCTATTGTGTTATACAGCTGTTTTATTGAAAACCGCTTCTTCATCATCAGTATCCGCAGCCAACCATCTTTAACATTTTGCGGGTTTACCACCAGTTTGCAGCTAGACCCCGTTGGGAACTCTAAGCGCCTTGTGTGCCTTTTTCATATAAAACAAAGAAATTTGAGACTTAGTATCAAAGTGGTCTTTTTATATTAATTAAAATCAGAGGAAAAACTGATTTTTAAATTGATTTCACTGATCATTTTTTGCTCCATTTTTTTCTTGTGTATATATTTTGCGTCAAGTGCGCTGCTTTCTGTTTGCCAGTCATAAAAACACAAACATGTTAAATATATTCGTGAAAAGTCATAATATGAGAGTGTTTAAAGAGTATACAAAACAGGAGATATATATATTTTTAATAATTACGCTTTATAATTAATATATCTCTTTACAGCAATGAAATGAATCGGATCTTTGTAGTCATTGAAAAACACAAAAATTTCTAGAGAGTCATCAATAAATTCTAAAGTCGTATAAAAGCATCAAAAGTATGCTTCTATATTTATATCGACTTGTATAGCTTTTGATATTAATGCCATACTGACTGCCAATCAAACTGAGCTTCTAAAATTATATTGCGAACTTAGCTTAGATTTACGAGTTATCGAAGCCAGCCTGTTATCGGAACATCGTTATCGAAAGCAATGCTGCCGTAAAAAAAATTATTGTGACGAATTGTAACAGAAGCCATAAAGGACTGTATTTAATTTACTTTTTATTGCGTTCACATATAATTGAAATAAATACATGGTTGTGCTTAAAAAATACAAAAAAAAGGGGACAATAAGAGTATAAAAATTAATTTTGGAAGGGCGATCAGCTGGTTGAACAGCTCCTATAACTAAAGCATTTACACAGAGGCACTCGCACTCGCAAATATATATTCTCACATTCATGGGACTCAGACATATTCTCAGACATTCACTGGATGTGGCCTTATTTTCACGATCTGATTCCTCAGATGAATAACGCCGAAGATATGGATCTTGCTAGGGGAGCGAAACTATTTCTACATATCATAAGAGCATTTTAGAGGCCCTAACACACATAAATAAAAAAAATCCACTGCAACGCTAGAACCCTTTGGGAATCATAACGCTAAATGGTGGAATATTATTAGAAGAAACTCATAGTTGCAAGTTGTTTCAGTTCAGTTCCAGTTCATCCGAGAAATCAGATCGTAAATAAGCAGGCAACACTAACACTACTCTACTGCAAAGGAGGATCCTCGGGATCCCTCAGGATCGCTCAGACGATGGTGTTCTTTATCCAAAACTCCTTGATCATATCGCTGCCCTTCTCCGCGATCATTATGACCGGAGCATTCGTGTTGGCCGACACCAGCTTGGGCATGATGCTGGCATCGATCACGCGCAGTCCCCGGATGCCGTAGACCCGCAGCTTGGCGTCCACCACGGCGTCCTTGTCCCAGTAGGGACCCATCTTGCAGGTGCCGACCGGATGGTAAATGGTGGACGTGTACCGTCGCACCATGCACTCCCAGAAGGCGTCCGTGAACAGGGGCACCTGCTCGCAGCCCGGCCAGCGGATGCTCGAGATCCGGGACCCGAAGCGCTGCATCGCCTTCGTCCGCGACAAGGCCACCGCGATCTTGACGCCCTCGATCAGCGTCTTCATGTCGAAGTCATCCGTCAAGTAGTTGGGGAAGATGTAGGGATAGTCGAAGGGGTTCCCGCTCCTCAGCCGGATGTTGCCTACGCTGCGTGGCCGCAGCAGCATGGGTATGATGCTCCACGCATCCCGATTGTTGATCGGCTCGAACACCGCGCGGTAGAAGGCCTCGGTCAGGCCATGGGCCTTCCTCAGCTGCGATCCGCCGTCGGAGTTCGTGGATCCCGACACGAAGTGGAACTCGATGTCCGGCCAGTCCAGCGAGCTGTTCGCGTATTTGGTGTTCACATAGGCCAGGCCCTCCACGCCGCCCAGAATGGTAAGGGGTCCCTGGCCGAAGACGGCGTACTGCAGGACCGTGGACATGGTGTGGAAGCGATTCTCCACTATGGAAACGGGCTGGTTCACCAGGAAGGTCAGTCCGCCGAGGCCGATGTGATCCTGCAGGTTCTCGCCTACGCTGAGCTCCTTGATCAGCGGAATCCGGTGCTTGGCCAACTCCTTCCTGGGACCCACGCCACTCAGCATCAGCAACTGGGGGCTGTTGACCGAGCCGCCGGACAGGACCACCTCCTTGGTGGCCCGCACGTGGTAGAGCTTCTGATCCTTGACGAACTCCACACCGAAGGCCAGCTTCGTTACGGGATCGATCATGATCCGAGTCACATGCGAGTTCATCGAGATGTGCAGATTGGGTCGCAGCCTGGCCGGCCTAAGGAACGCCTTCGAGGTGGAGCAGCGCGATCCCCGGCGCGTCGTTCCCTGGGCGATCATGAAGCCGGTCATCTTCTCGCCATTGAGATCCCGATTCTCGTAGCCCATCTCCACGCCCGCCTCCACGAAGCTGGCGGCCAGGGGCGTGTGGTACGGAGCCTCGCCGACGGTGAGGTACCCTCCAGTGGCGTGGTACGGCGTATTGGCCAGGTACTGATTGGTGTTGTCCTCCGACTTCTTGAAGTAGTACAAGGCGTCGCGGTAGGACCAGCTGGGGTTGCCCATCGCCTCCCAGTTGTCGTAGTCGTGCTTGGATCCTCGCAAGTAGAGCATGTAGTTGAGCACGCTGCTGCCGCCGAGGACCTTGCCCCTCGGCCAGTTGCATCGACCTCCTTGCATGGCTGGTAAAAGGAACCTTTGATTAGGACTCGTTTCCCATCATAGTCCCCGTGGACTCACCCAAACACGAGGTGCCCGACGGCTCCGTCTTGTACTGCCAGTCGACCTTGGAGAGCTGCAGGTAGCCGGCCATCAGGGGCACGTCCGTGAGTTCCGTCTCGTCGCCGCCGGCCTCCAGGAGCAGGACATTCCAGTTCTCGACCTCGGTGAGGCGGTTCGCTACCACGGCACCCGCCGACCCGGCGCCTATCACTATGAAGTCGTAGTGGTCGAGGATGTCGTCGCCACCAACGTCGCTCGGCTTGGACTCCGGGTCTATGATCTCCTCGTACTGGAAGTAGGCCACCGCCGCCATCAGCATGGGGATGAACCAGCTGTTGCTGGTGGCCGCGGTCACGGCTCCGCCGATGGCGGATGCGGCTCCCACGATGGCCGAGCTCATTCTCTGGCAGAGGGGATTATGCGGCGGGAGTAGGGACTCGGGGGATCGTCGGTCTTATATGGGTCGCTCGGTGGGCAGCTCGGTCGCTGGCCGACTTCCAATTCCAGGGGCTATGTGACTGCAATGAGCAAATAAGGTTGGGGAAATAAAGTCAGTGATTGGGGTTAAAAATAAAGAAGCACCACGTGAAAAGTGACATGGACATTTCGCATGTAACCGGGTTATAGGGTGCGATTTTCATGCTTAATATTTCGATCACGATCATCGGACGCGGGTATTTCGTAATCGTGGCATTTGTTATGCCGATTCCGATTCCGATTCCCAGTGACAGTACCAGTCCCAGTGCCCAGCTCCAGACCCCTCTCAGCTCTATAAAGCAAATACCCGCCGAGATAGTCGTGATCTGCACGCTAATTTGTAAGCTATAGAGAGGGGTCTGATTAGCACAGAGAAAGGGTTTCCCTGAATTCATTTTCGGGGGAAATGTGTACCATGGAATATAGTTAACCAGTTTTTAAAGTATAAAGTGATCTGTAAACCGAACTGATTACTGCAAACCCACAATTGATCTGTACAATATTTACGCAGATCGATTATGGTTACTGCGGGGCCTTTAACCAAATTACCCTCCAGTATCCATACCTCCACTTAATTGCAGTTCTCCGTCCAGACCCAACTCCAACTCCCATAAATAATGAATAGTGTTCCACTAGGAGTGGCCATTAAGTTTAATTAACTAACTTGTACCTGGCTATCGAACTTGGCTCCAAACTCATCGGACTTTATAAGTATACACTCTTATGGGCACTTTTCCGCTGCTTTTGATAAATCTTTCGCGTCACGTGCTGCACCTTTTGTTTTCAAAAATGGAAAGGTGTGCGGCTGGTCGAAGCCAGGTGTAATACGAGCATCTCGGGCTGCGGGGGCCTCCCGCATAAAAGTGAAATCTCCCCGAGAGTCTATTATAAAACTACTGGGCACCCAAAAAAAAGCTAAGAAAAACTGAAAGAGCCGACGTCGATGGGCAACTTTTCACTCGGACGCTCGGCCGAACGGCATGCAACAATTGTGATGCACACTCGCCACTCACTCCACTCCACTCACTTGCAACCAGTTTCGGTGGCACGGTCAGGCCTCCACAACACAAACTTAATATCACGAAGTACACTACTCAATTCATGGTTTCAATACTACACTATTATAATTGTTTTAGTTCAAATTAAAATAATCCGTTTTAAATTGAACATATCAAAAATATGTTTACGTTGTTGTTACCTGATAAAGATTAAAAATATAGAGAGAACCTCTTGTGGACTCTATTTTAAACAAATAAAGAAAAAAAAGATCTGGTAAGCTTAAAAAAAGTTCTGACCTTGCCAGACTTGCCATCAGTACCACGGTTGCTGACCGACCCCAACATGCAACTTGGTTACCACAAGCTTGCAGCTAGACCCCGTTGGGAATTTTAGAGCAACGCAAGCGGTAAGTGTGACCATGCTGAGCGGGCCCCCTTTGGGTTCTAGCTATTTCCACTAAATTCGCTATTAGATTCCTCTTTTTACAGTAAATTGCGTGTATGACAGCACTAGCATTCTTCGGACTATAAGAGATAAGATTTAGATTATCGGGGATATATACTTTTTGAAAATACTATAGATATCTAGAGTCTGTTGCTGAAGAGCTACTATGATGCATTATCTCACTCAAAATATTCAAATTTACACACGTTTTGTTGAGTGGTTTGTTCTATGGAAGTTTCACTGTATGGATTTTTTCTATCGAACTTTTCAACGAGAAGCAGCCAAGAGAGAAAGAGAGGGAGAGAGAGAGGGAAAACATTTCCTCTTGCCAATCTTTTGCATAATCAAAGTATAGCAAGCATTAGATGCTGGTGTTTTTTGCTGTTTGTTTTTAGCCGACGGCAATTACAAACTTGTTGTTGTTGCTGCTGCAGTTCCTACTGTTGCTACTGTTGTTGTTGCAAACAGGTTGGAAGAGTTGAATGCGCTGCGCCGCCGATCAAGTTCAAGGTACAAGGAGAAAAAAGAAGGTGTGCTGCTGGCACCGACTGAATAACGCTATTTGCGCTGTTCTTCAAATTTTTAAAATAGGCTGCTAAGTGCCTTAATTAACAGTTTTCAAAGAGAAATGCATAACACAATAAAGAATAATAAAAAAAAAGACAAAAAAGAGCGGCATGAATCACTTTCGTTGAGAAAGCTTCTGTTCTTATTCGGTTTTGTTTGCCGGCGTCACCGCTTGAGAATTTTTGTGCGTATTCTCTCTTTGGGCAGACTTGATTTCTTTTTCTTGGCACACTTACTTACACTTGCGAAAACAACAACAAATTATTAAATTCTACGCGGTTCTCCGCTGCGGTTTCGTTTCGTTTGTTTTGAATGTTATTCCTTGTGTTTGCTGTGGGCACTTTCTTTCTTTTCTTTTTGCGCATGCGTGCGCACTTCCCACTCGATTTGGCGGCGGCTTCCAAATAGCAACCTCACGCTGCGAGCTTCGCTGCTTAACTGAAGGCTGACGAAGAAAAAGAAAGAAGTACCAAAGAAACCGCTAGAGATGGTGGCTCCCTCTTCTGCTCTCTTGCTCCCGCGCCTCCGCTCTTTCGTGCTCCGAAAGAGAGTCGACTGTAAGTGGAGCCCTTTTGACAGCTGGCTAATCCGTTAGCTTTCCCGCCGTAAGTGCACAATGGAAGAATTTTGCTTCCTGTGTTCCATTATTTTCCGTTATTGACTTTTGGACTTTGTGACGTGTTTGCCGGCACGTAGACACCACACATCACACCATCGCACGCACACTGCCGCACGGCGGGTGCTGGCGAAATGCTTTCACTCTTAATATTTGGTCAACTGACCAGCAGTTATTCAAAAAACAAAAAAACTTGAGAAATATGAATAACACAGCCGATGAGCCAAAACACACACAACACCTTTTTGTGGGTCAGTATGCGTGTGACGTCATGTCGTTCCATTATCTCAGAGGCTTTCCAAAAGAAGATGATGCAAAAGAGGGTTGTAAGTGGAGGCTTAAACTTTATTTTAACCAACAGTTAAAGAGAGGAAGTACAGCAAACGATATAATAATTAAATAATTTGCGAAAAGCTCCATTTGTATATATCGATTTCAGCTTTCAACCATACTCAAGGATATTTTTTAAGTATATATATTTATTAAGTAGAATATATATTTATTAAGTAGAATATATATTTATTAAGTAGAAAAAAGGTAATAATGACCAAAATTTGCATATTTATATCGTGTGTATACTTATACCTTTAACTTAACCCCTTTTTAAATATTTTTACCAAACCTACTGTTAAACCACAATTTTAACCTATTGTTAATAGAAAAAAGGAAGTTATGACCAAAAGGATCATTATAAAAAAGATAAAAGTAGCCTTTTTAATTATTTTCCTGTAATGTGGATTCCTGTTTGTATATTTAAACAAACCCTACTGATAATAAACAATTTAAACCTATAGTTTGTAGAAAAAGAGATTTCTAATTAAAAGGTTAATTATAAAAAAAATAAAATAAGCCTAAGTCTGCACTCTATGTATACTTACCTTAAATTTGGATCCCTTTTTGTATATTTTTACAAACCCTGCTGTTAAATCACAACCTTAACCCATAGTTAGTAGAAAAACCTTTCTTAACCGGAAAAACCTATCCCTTTTTTATCGGATTGAACTTTACAACTTGTTGTTGCTCACTTCACTCTACCAATCTCCACATCCTTCCTCCCTCAGGTGGCTGCTGTGGATCCACGAAGAAGCGGACGATCGTCGGAGGATGGGCGTGGGCCTGGTGGCTGGTGACGGACGTGCAACGGCTGTCCTTGAACGTGATGACCCTGAACCCCATGTGCGAGAACGTGGAGACCGCCCAGGGAGTGCCGCTGACGGTGACCGGAGTGGCCCAGTGCAAGATCATGAAGGTACGTTCCCCCGCGATATCTGTATATAGATATGCCCCTAACTAAGGTTGAGGTACTGAGGTACTCCACCCGGCAACCTTTTTTCTTCTGCACCCCGAGAGTCTGAGCGAAAGTGATTGAAGCTTGCCCGAGTTTGTTTTTGAGTTCCGTATATGCAAGATCTGTTGGTTTGTTTCCATGGTAATGCTCGATATATATATCTATCTATTATGTTCTTGGCCGATATTAGAGGGCCGAGAAGTAGCGAGTTTGTATCCTGCCTGCACCCTTCTTCCGAATCATCAGTGCTGCCAAGAACCCATCGAGAAAGTCAGTGGTAAAAGTGTATTCTTAAAGCCTTAAGTCAAATAAAAATAGTTTCCGGGAAAGTATACAGCTGAGACTATTGGCAGCACTGACCCCTACATATATCTATAACCGATCCGTATCGAACTTACTTTAATCCAATGTTTGGCTCTTGTTTGTACATCTCCCGCCCGTCTCCCAAGTAATCCAACCTCCATCCCCATCGAATGCCTATTTAGCCTAGCAAGTGCTCTCAATCTGAACACCGCCAAGTAAGTTGCGATCATCCATCCCGGCGATCTCCCACGTAGACCTAGATCTATAAGTTTGCCTAGTAGCTAGACCTAGTACTACACGTAGGACTCATCGAGCACCCCGCCTGTTTGTCCCCTTATTTGCTGGATTGTATTATTCTTTTTCACAGGATTTGCGCCACCTTTGTTATCAGTTTATTTTGTTCTTAAGAATTGGATCTCCTTGCCTTTTAGTTATTAGGTTTTTCCTTGATTTGCTGGATGTGTTGGACAGTTATTTGACTTTTACCAGACCTTTTCAGCCATGATCGACGATATACCAATCCACGAGCCGGACAGTATCATGTATAATTTATAATTCGACTTCCTGATTATTCACTCACGTGTTAACAACAAATGTAAATCATGCGATCATTACTTGAATTCCTCTTCCTATTATATCACTTTTTCGTACTTACCAACCCTTTTGGAAGCTCCTCCACTCACTTGTCAGTTATCACTTGATCATGATTAATCATGTTACCACTGGTTTCATTGTTCTACTCAATTATCAATGATATCGATAGCTCTAATCGATAGCTCTTATCGAACAGTAGATTCCACTGTGCTCATCTCGAGTCTGGCCATGAAGTGTCTCCATTTTGAGCTTCATTTCCTTGCCAGACTCGCATAAGTCGCACTTTGCTACCATATATCTACCAGATAAAAGCACGCTCCACTTGTCTGATCACAACCGCCAGTGAATGCAGCACCTAATCGAAATAAAAATATATAGTAAAACTGCACTTCACAGTCACACGGGAGTTGCCAACTCCGAGTTAGTCGCAATTATGATCGATTATTTATACCAACTACTGGACTGCCTCGAAATTATGTTTTCTCATTACTTAATTGTTTCCCATTCGATTTTGCAGTCATCTTCGTATAAGCATAACGATTATAATAACGAGGTATGTTTATTACTGCACTTATTTGATTTACCATTCGATCCCGAATTGTTTTGCCTGATTTCAATTCTCACACACATGCATTTCGAGCACCTAACCCACACTCACCACCCACGGACCCACGGACCCACACCCTAACACACACACTTAGCGAACCGGAAAAGTCATGTTCATTTTCCATGCATGCATACGCTTTCTTTGGTGCCTTTTCCAAGCTTTTCTCTTTCGTTCTTAATGTTTTCGATCAAAGCCATTCAATCATCATCATCAGAAGCTGAGGAAGAAGAAGGAGAAGAAAAGTACAGTCTGCTAAATAATACAAAAACTTGAAAAGATATCAATTATGAAACCTTGTTGATCTCTCTGTGTTCTACTCTCTTTTTTCTCTACTTTCTTTTCACCACCAACCACCACAAAAAAAAATCGACCAAACCTTGCGACCGATCGTTCAACGTTTCAACTCCTCATCAAAAACTAATCCGCAAACTAACTGTAACTGTATACAAAATATCAACTAAAATTAACAACAACCAAAAAACCACACACACACGCATTCATTTCCAAAAATTGAAATTGAAAAAAAAAAAAAACCAAAACGCTCTACTGTTACTGCTACCGTTACTACTACCGTTACTGCTCTGGTTGCTGCTGTTACCGTTACTCCATGTATCGCTCTATATCTCTATATACATATATACTATATATATATCGATATACTCTAATCTCTGTCGCTCTGTCTATGTGTGCACGTGCGTGTGTGTGGGTGAAAATAACCAAACGAAACCAACAATCAAACATTGAAAATCCGAAAAATAAAAATTCAAAAATAAAACATCCGAACTATCTGTGCTCCAAAAATCGAATTCGCAAAATGCCATTCACACACATGCACACCAATATACACGGATACATTCAAAACAAACAACCAAACAAACACCCACACCCCCACACACACACGCTACACACACGCACACAGATGATGAATGTTTATTATTTCCACCATCAGGCCGACGAGCTCCTGGGCACTGCGTCCGAGCAATTCCTGGGCAAGAGCGTCAAGGAGATCAAGCAGACGATCCTGCAGACCCTCGAGGGCCACCTCCGCGCCATATTGGGTAAGTACGATCGTGTTAAGCTAACCTATTCTCCCTATTAAGGTCTAGATATAAGCTGTATGGCAGGGATGCCCAGCCGAAGGTCCTTAAAGAGCACTTCGGGGGCTTCAGAAAAAACCAGAACGCGTGTGGAAGTGGAACTTTGAACTTTGAAAGACCCTCCTCTAAGAATTCAGATAACGTAAAAAGCCCACTGAGAAATCCATGAAAGCCCTCAAATACCTTTAAGGTTCACATAGAAGCTTACAGATTACGCGATGCATACTTTTGGGCGACTAAAAGCAAATATTACTGTGTAAAATAAATAGGCGTAGATGTTTTTGCTGAAAGCTTGATGCGTTCCTTCCTTGCAAATCGAAGAATCGACCTGACATTTATATATACATATATATATTATTCAGTGATGAAGCCTTACAAACGTCTTTTAATTCATATATGGTTGCATACGTTTCCAAGGTACCCCACGAATACCAGAGATTAGCAAATTCTTTTTTACTTTTGCAACCGACGCAATTTAATTAGTAATCGTTTTTGGATCAACCTAGTCGAACTGTGCTCGATACACTTCACAGAAACATGTGGTATGTGGTTTGTTCTTTGTTGGGTTCTGGATAGGAGGTGGTGCGTGTGGCCCCTTCAATCTGTATAGGGTATACTTGGAAGATCCCATATAGGTCGTGTAGGAATTAGGCGGGACAGGTAGGGTACGTGGCGTGGGACCTTCGTTCTGTAGAGGGAAGGAACTTGAGCAACTCTTGTGCTCCGCCTTCCAGTTGGACGTGTCTTCAGTCGCATGTGTCTTATCCGGGGTCTTGTGGCGAACAACTGAATTTGGAAACTGAAACTAAGGAGATGTGCTGTGGCGTCACCGCTTGTAGTACATGTCCATGTGCGGCTGGTCGAACATGTTGATGGCGTAGTCCAGCTCGTCCAGCTGCTTCTCGATGGCGATCTTACGGCTGCGCACGCGCAGGGTGGGCACCGACACCGGCAGGTGGTTGTACTCCTCCATCAGCTTGCCGTACTTGAAGTGGGCGTCCTCGAGAGCAGCCTGCTTCTGGGACGGGGTGAGGGGGGTGTAGCCCTCAAAGTCCCCATGGTGGCCGGGCTCCTTCGCCCTGTGCTCCTTCTGCACCCTCTGCTCCTGGTGCACTCTCTGCTCCTGCTGGTGCCTGTGGTCCTGCTGGTGCCTGTGGTCCTGCTGGTGCTTGTGGTCCTCTGGCGGCGGCATTACCTCCATGTTGCGGGACATGCGACTCAGCTGGCTGTTCTTGGAGGTGACGGTGTTCTGGGAGGCCACCGTAACGTTGGACTTCACAGTGGCGGTCGAGCGTCGACTCTCCTGGGAAGCGGACCTCTTGGTCTTGAGGGTCGCGGTGGAGGCACTGCTCCTGGCGCTTAGCGGTGCCTCGGGCTCGGCGTTCTCCTCGCCGGCGCTGGGCCGCTCTTTCTGGGGGCGACGCGAGATTCTCGAGCACTGAGACACCCGATCGATTTGGTCGCCCTCGCCCTGCTTCAGCTGCTGCATCTCGTGTCCAGGCTGGACCGGAACCTGTATTTCCACATGAAGGAGAAAATGTTCTTATTTGGGTCTTATTCCGAGTTGATCTTGGCTCACCTCCGCCGGCTGCTGATGACAGTGACAGTTCTGAGGGCAGCACCTCACCGGGCGCTCCTTACGCCGCGGGTCCACCCAGCCGCCCCGGAGCCGCGCCTGCTGCTCTTCGTCCGCTTGCCGGCGCTTGGTAAGCTCGCAGCCGTAGGGAGGCGCCGGAGGCCGCCTCTGGACTTCGGGTCTGGATGCAGGTGCAGGTTCCATGTACGGCTGAGCCAGACCGCTGCGCACGTCGGTGGCCGCGGGACCGTGGCGGGGCAGGCGCTGCCTGGTTGGGTAATGCGGACGCAGCTTTTCCGGGTAGTGGAGGACGACCGGACGCCACAGCGGTACCCGACGAGCGCTGGCCGCCGCCAGGCAGCGCCCGTTGGTGTCCATCCTGGACACACTCAGCTTGTTCTCCTGCAGGAAGTCGCGACCGCCTCCGTGTTGGCGCCGCAGAGTCGCCATCCTAGTCGGGAACCGCGAAGCGAAACTGCGTGGATATATAATAATAATAATAATGGAATAACTTTTTTTTGGGTTGAATAATTTCAGTAGATTTATCGCATAATATGGAAAACAAAGTAATATAAAAACTTGATCCGGGAGTGGAGAGGCGATTTATTTTGAGGTGTGCGTGCGTTGCGGTCGAAGTGGAAAATGAGACTGAGCTGACTGAGCGGGTCCCACTGGCACATGGCCAGAAGTGGAAATCCAGAGCCTACTTGGGCCTACTCTCTTGAAAGGAAACTACTTATCTTTGGGTTCCCTTGTATTTTGAAAGCATTAAAAGATTACTTCGATGTACATAATAAAACAAATCAAAAACTCCACGGATGCCAGAAGCCTATCCTTGTCAAAGAGCAGATAATCGTACTTGGACCGGGAACAGAGGTTTGCGGTTTTGCATAACACAGGGAAGTTTGTGACTAACACCAAAGACTTCTATCGATTTATTGATATTCATGGTTAAAGCCAATCTAATGGGGAGCTGAATCCGCTTAAATTGGATAGGAATTCATGTGATGAGGACAACAGCCTTTAAAACTCGGTTATGCGCCATTGTGCATTCATCCCAAATGATGATTTATGCATTCCTGCATCAATTTCGCTGTTTTCAGAGTTCTTTGACACCGTGAAGATTGGCTAGTCAACCGAGGAAATTCATGGGTAGCTTCAAGGCGAAATGTGCAGTTCGACTGCCTTGAACAATGTGGCAGCAATGCTAGAGTATGGAACACCTAACACAATTTGAGATCTTCAATGAATTGTTTTCGGAGTCAGCGAAATAACGAATGCCTTGTCTATCCCTCCGAAACATCGTCAAAATAAATGCATATATGTTGTGCATTTTTATATTATGTATCCCATGGGCATCTTTGTGCATCTATATGCGGTTCTTAACTGCATATTCCATAAACTTCAATTAGTTCTAAGCCTTAAACCGAGCAAGTAACTGATTAGGAGGCTTGCAATACATCCGAAGCTCATTTCTAACCATAGCATGGGTTTCGAAATTACTGTAATTTCGAAAAACACATCTGTGCAGCTGTGAGCTGGAAAGATTCAGTCTTAAAATACATTTAGACGATTTACATTATCATATTTTGAGAGGTCAGTCGATTCTTACTTCCATACTAAAAAAAAAAAACGGTTCAACAACAGACTTAAGATGTATATGTGCTAGAACCGACTCCAGTACGTAGAATACCGAGGGCGACATCCAGAGTACCATCAAATTCGAACGGGTCAATGTGAATTCTTGAAAAAGTGAAATTAACATAGCCCCTGTTCGTTATAGCATTAAGTAGAAAGAGCACGTTCGTCAGTGGCTACGTCACTTTGTCGATGCGTGGCTTCGTCACCTATCCCACATTTTCATTGGGAATATAATCAAAGAACATATCCGTCAAATTTCCATATTTGTATAAGAGGCTTAACAGAGTCAATTTATTGTGTAGAATAAATAATACATTCCAACTGCAATGTGCGAGATCCCAGTACTAAAAGCTTAATGCGATTCTTCCTTTCCAAGGTTCTCCATAATAATTCACCTTATTTCCATATATAGTTATTTCCATATTTTAACAGAAGAAATCGGTCAATTCTGTTCCATTCAGCTACAATTACTTCATTTAAATCTTTTAAGGACCCAAATTACCACAAATCCGCATAAAGCTTTCATAAACTCAAAGGTTTTCGATGAGGTTTATATTCGGACTTTTGGCAGGCCATCCCAAAACAGGAATATTTCTGAAACATGGATCGCAGCACTATCCTGCTGGGATGTCTATGAATTTCTATAAAATTGTTCGCTAAAAATCAATAAGAACTTCGTCAATGAGTTTTCCGGAGCTCATTTTTTGGGATAAGAAACATTTCGGACTCTTCCTAGCAAATCCAAAGCTTCTCTGCAAAATGCATTGGGCGCCCTGAAAATGAAAGTGTACCGAAAGGTACAAGTGTTTAGGCGTTGTAACTAAAATAAAGGTAATCTTATATATACAGCAACCAATCCGCTTCGGAGCTTACTTGTTTTTTTTTGAATTCTCTAGAAAACTCTAGAAAAATTCTACAAAAACTGATAGGATCAGCTCATTTATTCCGTTGTGTGCAGCAATTTTCTGGTTTACTTCTCTGTTCTTGAAAGATAAGTTAAGTTAAACAGAAACTTTAAAAAAAAAAAAAGTAAATTGAGTAGGATAGCTAAAGTCGCGTGTTATCGACTGAGAGATACCAGGAACCCAGTATTGTGGGTAAATTAACAGGCAACGCCTGTTAGCCGTGGACATGGCTAATTAGGATTGTTCATTATTCATGAAAAACAATACAAATATTAAAATGAAGACAAATGTTGCTAGGAACATGTTGAACAACACCCATTGGAGCTGTCAACATAAATGCAGATGTTGCAGAAGTATACAGAAACATTTTTTTGAATAACTGCAATGTATATCATCCCATATCACTCAAATTTTTAGAGCACCTTCGTAAATATTTATTTCATATCTATATACTTTAAACCGAATAAACCGACTATTGCTTCGTTATATATTTCTCATGAGATTCGAGGACGGAAGTGTGCGTGGCAAACTTTTGAAACAAACTTGATAACCTGTGTGCACTAGATAAGAATGTTGTCACCGAATTTGGTAGCTTTAACTATTATAGTGTCCGAGATCTGTTGTTTCACATAGATGGACAGGCGGACATGACTCTTTATAGGGTCAGAGATGCCTCCTTCTGCCTGTTGCATACGTTCTCGGTTGGCACTAAGTTATTATACCCTTGTTCCCTATATACATTAATCCCCGGGTATAAACATTAATCTTTTATGCTTTTAGAAACCATTATATGTTTGATGGGGTGTATTATTTTGCAGACCCTATTTCTCTAAAGTACTTATCTGATTTGGTTTCAATCTTATGGTTAAGTGAAAATGACAACACGGCTGCACAGATTCAGCTGCATACGTACATACGGGCAGATCAGAAATATATATATTTTTGTATAGGGTCGCATATGTCTCCCGCATGCTGGCTCCATTTCCGGTTAGCAACAAACTGTCTTAGGAATACCAAAGTAAAACGAATACTCTTTTTGTAACCGACGCAATATAATTGGTTATCGATTTTGGCTCCAAGCCGAACTGTGCTCGATACACACTTCACAGAAAGATGTTCAGATGTGGTAAGTTTGTTCTTTGTTGGGTTCTGGATAGGAGGTGGTGCGTGTGGCTGGGGAGCGTGCCGCGTAACCCTTCAATCTGTATAGGGTGTACGTGTCATACTCTTGTAGGTTGAGTACGAATTGGGCGGGACAGGTAGGGTGCGTGGCGTGGACCTTCGTTCTGTAGAGGGAAGGAACTAAAGCAACTCTTGTGCTCCGCCTTCCAGTTGGACGTGTCTTCAGTGGCATGTGTCTTGTCCGGGGTCTTGTGGCGAACAACTGAATTTGGAAACTGAAACTAAGGAGATGTGCTGTGGCGTCACCGCTTGTAGTACATGTCCATGTGCGGCTGGTCGAACATGTTGATGGCGTAGTCCAGCTCGTCCAGCTGCTTCTCGATGGCGACCTTCCGGCTGCGCACGCGCAGGGTGGGCACCGACACCGGCAGGTGGTTGTACTCCTCCATCAGCTTGCCGTACTTGAAGTGGGCGTCCTCGAGAGCCGCCTGCTTCTGGGACGGGGTGAGGGGAGTGTAGCCCTCAAAGTCCCCATGATGGGCGGGCTCCTTCTGCTCCCTCCGCTCCTTCTGCACCCTCTGCTCCTTCTGCACCCTCTGCTCCTTCTGCACCCTCTGCTCCTGCTGGTGCCTGTAGTCCTCTGGCGGCGGCATTACCTCCATGTTGCGGGACATGCGACTCAGCTGGCTGTTCTTGGAGGTGACGGTGTTCTGGGAGGCCACCGTAACGTTGGACTTCACAGTGGCGGTCGAGCGTCGACTCTCCTGGGAAGCGGACCTCTTGGTCTTGAGGGTCGCGGTGGAGGCACTGCTCCTGGCGCTTAGTGGTGCCTCGGGCTCGGCGTTCTCCTCTCCGGCGCTGGGCCGCTCTTTCTGGGGGCGACGCGAGATTCTCGAGCACTGAGACACCCGATCGACGTGGTCGCCCTCACCCTGCTTCTGCTGCTGCCGCTCGAGTCCCGACTGGACCGGAACCTGAATTTCCACATGAAAAAGAGAATGTTCTTATTTGGGTCTTATTCCGAGTTGATCTTGGCTCACCTCCGCCGATTGCTGGCTCTGATGACAATGACAGTTCTGGTGGCAGCACCTCACCGGGTGCTCCTTCCGCCGCGGGTCCACCCAGCCGCCCTGGAGTCGCACCTGCTGTTCATCGCTCGCATGCCGGCGCTTGGTGAGCTCGCAACCGCAGGGAGGCGGCGGAGGCCGCCTTTGGACTTCGGGATCCATGTACGGCTGAGCCAGGCCGCTGCGCACGTCGGTGGCCGCGGGACCGTGGCGGGGCAGGCGCTGCCTGGTTGGGTAGTGCGGCCGCAGCTTTTCCGGGTAGTGGAGGACGACCGGACGCCACAGCGGTACCTGTCGGGCGCTGGCCGCCGCCAGGCAGCGCCCATTGGTGTCCATCCTGGACACACTCAGCTTGTTCTCCTGCAGGAAGTCGCGACCGCCTCCGTGTTGGCGCCGCAGCGTAGCCATCATAATCGGGAGCCGAAGAGTGCGAACCGAAAGTGCGAGGACGTAGCGTGAACTGTTAGCGGGATTTTCCGGCTGGAAACCACAAATAATTCTAAAAAATTCTTCACATAAAAGTGGAAAACGAAGTAATATAAAAACTTGGTCCGGGAGTGGAGAGGCGATTTATTTTGAGGTGTGCGTGCGTTACGGTCGAAGTGGAAAGTGAGACTGAGCTGACTGGGCAGGTCCCACTGGCACATGACCAGAAGTTGGATCCAGAGCCCACTTGGATTCTCCTCTAGGAGAGGTGGGCGGAGACCGGAGCCTTCTTTGATGTTCACATTTGAACCCCATAGCTCGCCAGACGAGTCCCGTTACTCAAAGTCCACAAAGTACAGGTTGCCCGTGGACTCGATGAAACCGAAGTCGGAAGAACCGCTAAGTTCGGCTCTTCCTACGGCGCTCTCGCTTCAATTAAGAGAGCACTTTTTGCTCTCTTGAGTCGGTTCAGGCATGTCCGTCTGTGCGTAAGAGACAGCCTCATCTCCATCTTCTTTCTCCGTGCTGGCTGAGTCTGTGCAACTTCGAGGTGTTGCCAGCAGCAATGGCTGTTGCTGAGAATGTTTCTAGCAGCGGTTTCCCAGTATCACTCTCCGAGCACTTTTTCCCCAGCAATATGTTCTTAGCAATATTTGCCTAGCATAGCAACATATGTATAGCAAAATTTGTCTAGCAACATTTTCTTTCGTAAATGCTTTTGTACGAGATATGCCATCTACGGCTTAACTTTGTGAATTAAGTAATTTAATATTTATTAATTAACCTTGTGAGATCATGTTTCCACAATTTATATTACAATTGGATGATAAATATGGAGTGTAATAGCTAAGGAAATTGCTGTGCATGCTGTACCTGTGCAACATCATGTTTCCAGCTACATTTGCCTAGCAACAATTTCCTTCTTACTTGCTTCTATCCGAAATATCCCTCTTCCCTTAAATTTGTGAGTTAATTAACTTAATATTTATTAATTAACCTTGTGAGAACGAGTTTTCACAATTTGGGTACAATTGGGTGATAAATAAGGTAGTTATTATTATTATGTAACCATGAACTTTATTGAACGCAAAGGTAATTTCCTTGACCTCTGCAAGTAAGAGGGTTTCCAAGCAACCAACCAGCTCTGTAAGTGGCAATGGAAACTACCTATTTCATTATAAAAACGGCTGGAAATTGATTAATTATCATAGTCACTTTGTGTCGATAATTGAAAATAATAGTGCTCGGTATAACATGTGCTTTGCATGGATAATTGGCCTGATTGCATATCTGATGGATATATATACTATATATAGTTTCTGTTAAGAAACCAGCTTGCTTGATTTTTCCAACCGTTTAGTTTAGATTAACAAAAGTCTCCCAAGTCAGTCATTATCTGCCCCTCTAATGTCTTGCCACAGTTACATAATTCCCAGTTCGATCAGATTCCCTGGGTTCTGTATGAAAGTGAAACTCAGTTTCCGGGAATGCAATTCCCCTTGAAGTCCGAGGCACTGAGGTGTGGGTTTTCTCAGCTGTTTGTAGTTCTATTCGAGCTGGCAGGGCGACCTTGACGGCCAATCTACAGCTTTTAATTAAACATAACTAGTCGAGTCGAGGGTTTATGGGCTCATCGAACCCGAGCAGTAGTTTGCCACGGTTTGCCGTAGTTCACTGTAGTCTGGTTCAGTTTACGAGACGCTCGAGGCCTCAAGACCAATTCCAATTTGCGAGCCGGGTCCAATTCTACTTGCTAGCGATTCCCATTCCCATTCCGAATCCGAGTCCGAGTCCGAGAACGAGACCGAGACTCCGGACAAATCGAGCTGTCAGTTGCGGGCGCATCGCCGGACGGTCTGGTCGCTTTTCAATCGCGTGTGAATACGGCGGCACTTATTGTTAATTTAATAATAACAACAAGTAATAATAGCACTGAACTTGACCCTTGCCTTCGGCGTCAGTATCAATACCCTCCGCGAAAGTCTCTCGACTACGAGTTAGTGTACTCCTTGGGTCCTTCGGTCGAGGCCCTTCAAAACAACACACAGAAAGGAATGATTTCTCTACAATATCCTCGATAAAATCAATACTGATTGACAAGTGTTTCGAGTGATATTCTGATCCGACTCGAACTAGACCCCCCTTTTTTGTTTGTGGAGTGACGCCACCAGAGGCAGAGGCCAGTGATAACGCGACCCGCGATAAGGCTGCGTCAGATGACGTCAAATGTAATCGCTGCAGAGCGCGGAGTGATTTAATTAGGGAATAGATAGAGTATCTGGACAGGTGCTATCTAGCAGATAGCAGTGTTCACCTGGCGATAGCGCGGTGTCAGGCCGATCCAATAAGTAGCCGCCGTTCGGAGCCGTTGGAACAGTTCTCCGCCACCATGTCCGATGTCTGGATGGGCGTCTTCAAGGTGGCCCTGATAGTGGGCGTCACCTCGCTGGTGGTCAGCCGGTAAGGTCATCCCATCGATTATTAAATGTGGAACAAGGGCGTGCGGGCTGGGTGGCATGCCACCCCAAAGTGGCGACACTTGCTGGGCTCGTTATGATAATATATCCAGCCCAGGGCCCATATCTGTGGCATTGTACACTGGGCGAAACATTGAGTGCTCGGGTACATTTTCCCCTCAATTTGCCAAAGTTGCGAGGAACGTGATATGAAAATGGAAACTTAATTCGCATAATCGCAAGTTCCAACGAATTCTCTGTTCTCCAGACCCGAGCAGTTTTGCTTTACCTGCTGTATTTAAGATTATTAAATTATTATATTCGCATTACCATCAACAACTTAACTTAAATGAACTTTTAATCAGACATATGTTGGTTCTCCTTGCCAAACCAGCTGTATATATCGTAGGACACTGATCACTGACATTAACTTCTCGTTTATTCCGCTGTGTCCTTGCAGGAACGCTTACAGTCGAAGAGGTGTACAAGGACCGCGACCAGTTCGCGGCCTTGGTGCGCGAAGTGGCCGCTCCTGACGTGGGCCGCATGGGCATCGAGATCCTCTCGTTCACCATCAAGGACGTGTACGACGATGTGCAGTACCTGGCCTCGCTGGGCAAGGCCCAGACCGCCGTGGTCAAGCGGGACGCCGACGCCGGCGTGGCAGAGGCGAACCGGGACGCCGGCATCCGGGAGGCCGAGTGCGAGAAGAGCGCCATGGACGTGAAGTACTCCACGGACACCAAGATCGAGGACAACACGCGCATGTACAAGCTGCAGAAGGCCAACTTCGACCAGGAGATCAACACCGCGAAGGCCGAGTCGCAGCTGGCCTACGAGCTGCAGGCGGCCAAGATCCGCCAGCGGATCCGTAACGAGGAGATCCAGATCGAGGTCGTGGAGCGGCGCAAGCAGATCGAGATTGAGTCGCAGGAGGTGCAGCGCAAGGACAGAGAGCTCACCGGCACCGTCAAGCTGCCCGCCGAGGCGGAGGCCTTCCGCCTCCACACCATCGCCCAGGCCAAGCAGTGAGTAGCCCCTCTATAAATTTTAACGAGCGGTTAACTGGGAAGTTAACTATTAAGTCTGAGGATAGGCAGTTGGTTTTAACGAGCGAATACATTTTCTATCAGAAAAATAACCTTCGGTTAATTCTGTCTTAAAGAGCGGATAATACCACACTTGAATATAACCTGTGGTTAATTTTTTAAATATAAATATGTATAAATATTAAAGTTAAGGCCACACTACAACTTCTGTGACAACTGTTACAATACTGAGTTATCAGTGGACGACTAACTTGATGTAAAGGGATTATAGACTCTTTATATGAAGTTATCCCTCAATGAAATAATAACCGGCGGTTAAGAGTCAATGTTTCATATACCAGTTAAGCTCAGAATACAATACTGCAATTTAAAAAGCTTATATATACACTATTTAAATGAAGTTATCCCTCAACAAAGTAATAACCTGCGGTTAAGTAGTCAAGTTAAATAATAATGTTAGGTTCGAACTACATTTATTATATTTAACATAATGGTTACGATGACTTACTGACTGGATTTAACGAGAAAATCAAGATATAATAGAGAATTGGTAACTACTGCTGACTAATCCGTGCTCAACCTTCCAATCTCCCCACACTTCAGGTGCCAGACCATTGAGAGCGCCCGTGCCGAGGCGGAGCGCATCCGGAAGATCGGATCGGCGGAGGCCCATGCCATCGAGCTGGTGGGCAAGGCGGAGGCCGAGCGGATGCGGATGAAGGCGCACGTGTACAAGCAGTACGGCGATGCCGCCATCATGAACATAGTGCTCGAGTCGCTGCCGAAGGTACTACAGCTTATTTTTTGAGTATATGAGAATCCACTAATTGCCTTATGATAATCCCCGACAGATCGCCGCCGAAGTGGCTGCTCCGCTGGCCAAGACGGAGGAGATTGTGCTGATTGGCGGCAACGACAACGTGACCAACGACGTGACCCGCTTGGTGGCCCAGCTGCCGCCTTCGATCAACGCCTTGACCGGAGTGGATCTGTCCAAGGTCCTCTCCAAGATACCCGGCGCCAAGGCGTGAAACCTAATGGAGTGGGATATCCAGCAAATGGCAATGACAACGTAACGCAGCGCAAAGGAATTGTAAACCGGAAACAGGAAACACACAACAGAGCAGGAGCCAAGGCGACAGAAGGATAACGGATAGAGCTAGAGGAGAGTGGAAGAATGGATGAATGGAAGAGGAGAGGGAGTGCGAGTGGGAGCGGGAGCAGCCATTTGTTAGAGCGAGACAGCAGCAGCAGCGAACCAAAAACTCGAGAATCGAGAATATCGAGACTATCGAATATCCGAGAATCGATGTTTGAAATGCAATCGAACGTAGCAAAATGTACTCCGATATTATATATTTATATATATTGTATATGTATATGCACGCATATACACACACACGTGTGTGCTGTGTGTGTGTGTGTCTGTGTGATGTTGCCCGCGTAACAATCAAAAAACAAACAAAACAAAGCAAGACAAAAGAAAAACAAAACTTACACACGCGAAATACCAACGTTAATCTCAGCTAAAGTAATGCATTTCGTACGCAACATTTTGTGGCCTTTCTCTCGAAAACGACAACCGATTAACCGATAACCGATAACAAAGCAACAACAACTACAAAGTAATCAACGTGAAATTTGTATAACTTTAAAGCGAATCCATTTAAGCAGAGAGTGTTAGCTATTTATTTACCGTACTATATGCTATACTATATATATATATATACCTTATACATCAGCGAATGCTACACACGAGGAATGGAGTAGTTTTTCAACGTAACAGTTCAATGACAGTGTTGTAGGGTTGCGTGACGATATCCTGGAACTGGTTCCAAGTGCACTTAAATTCCAGGCATCATTCCGCAGATCTCTCCCGCATTTCCGCTGGCATTCCGCCGGAATTCCAACTGCCCAAACTACAACTACTGCCCAAACAAAAACTAACCCAATCTATGGAGTGGTGGGCCAAAGGGAAAGAGAGGGAGGAATCTAAGTGTAAGCTGACGCCCCAATACTTGCGGAGTAGATCGATCGATAACCCAGCGTTTCCAATAACTGATAACTAATGCAATAATTACGCATACTTATATAATCACTTAGGTGTCTCACAGTAATTAACTAATTCGATTTCAGTAATCTGTTCAGTTTGAATGAAACATATTAGAGGAAATACTGAAACAAAGCCGAATGTCAGTTAGTTCTCTACTGTGGTAGGCATGGTATACTTCTAGGCGCATAAGTTATGATCGGTTCTCGACACATATTGCTTTTTTACCTTTTATTTTTTGTGTCAAATCTTCTCTGTTTGTTTAGCAGATCGTGCCATATCTTTAGATACTGAATTAAGTTATCAAAGACATTTGTTTGCCTTTTTAGTATGATTTTCAAATACTTCTCTTATTTTCCTTGTTGAGATTACACTATTTTCGTAACAGAATGGCCAAATTTTGATCGATCGAGCCAAAGTCTTGGGGCTGGCTGAAGCTGGAAGTGGAACCACTACAACACTGTTTCTTCTGAAGTTCGCGCTCTTCCAAAACCCAGATACACACATACACACACACTTGACACCCTAAGACACAACACACACATGCGGACATGTGTTCGAACTCTTGGATTCAGTTTTCTGCACAAAAACAGGAGAAATCGTTTTAAAGTTATGACTTAAACATTTGTTTGTTATTTGATTCAGCGAGGTCCTGTGTAACCCCTCATATATACATACATATATAAAACTGTCTCGCTTAATATATATATTTTTGTCACGTTTATCGTTTTTTATAACAACACATATTTACCTACGAATGTATGCATTTAACAATTTTTGTACTTTACTCTTACACTGTTTAGTTCATAGCAAAACCAAGAACAAATGAAAAGAAAAAACCCTAAAAAAAAGAAAGAGGTGGAATCAATTTTGTTATTTATACTTAACACTTAACTGGAATTTAGTTAAAGCAATTTTTGTCGCGCCTTTGAGTCCAGTCCCCTTTTCGTTTCGCTAGAGTAATTAACACTAATTTTTGTTTAAGCACAATGCCTAATCCGAATAATAAATCAGCACACGAACGACCGATGTTTCGCACACACACACAACCTTTAGACCCACACACTCACGTAAATATATTTTTTTTCTATTGTATATTAAGTGCACGTAATTTTAATTGTAATCGCAGTGTGCAAGAGACTCACAACAACAACAGCAGAGAACAGAAGAACAACAAACAGAAGAGAACTAAACTAAAAGCTAAAACCTAAATAAATCAAATCTAAAATTTTGTGTATTTTGTCGTAAATAAATAAATTTAAAAAATATTTACTGGCCCTGCATGATCTAAAGGCTTAACAGATACTGATGACGGACATTGGCTGTGTCCAGAAACCAGAGCTCGTACGGTAAGCTCACCTTATATACTCTCTCCGCTCCGCTCTCAATATTAAAGAGAAAGAGACTCAAAAGAGCGGACTCTCTGCGTAGAACTGATTTGTCTGTTTCTCTTTTACTTGCGCTCAATAGTAATCGGAGAGAACAATCTGAGCGTGAAGCTACAGAGTGTAACTTATAAGCTGTTGTTGCTGCTTTGCTTGTGCAGTGCGGGTAATGCGTGAAAGAGGGAGCGAGAATGCGCAAAATATCATTCCGAAAAGCAAGCGGGCGAAAATTCCTCTCACACTTAAAGGAAGAGCAAAAGGAGTGGTACTTCCGATTTCCTTTTTAATCGAGTCTGTGGGCAACCGCTCTTTGTGAACTTTTAGTAAAACGGGATATCCTCCATCGAGCTTTGCTAGAAAAAGCAAAAACCTTTTTTTACCTATACCTTTTAGATATTGATCAATTAGTGCAAATAAAGCTCCATCAATATATATCAGTTTGGAATAAGGTAAGATTATGAGAAGGGATTTCAGGGAATGCCTACAGATTTGATTGACATTAAGGAGTTAATGGCAACAGTAAGCAAACTATACGCGAAACAAAATCAAATACGAGTAGGGAAAGAATTGCTGTGGAATTTGATTACGTTGGATGGAATGGAAACTGCATAGTTTTCAACTTTATAGTTCATTTTGACTTTATTCTCAAACGTCGTGGCGAACATGGCATATGTAAATAGTTATATATATCTGTAGACATGGCATGCCGCCGTTTTACAATAGGATTAACAAACATATATCTCTTAGGGTACTAGGCAAAAAAAATAGACATACATATGGGAATATGATAGTTTCGTCAAGTTAACCTGTGAAATATCAAGCTGGGTCCGTCATTAAGTATTAATCAAAGGTGTAACACTGTAACACGCATTGCGATAGATAGTATATGTACGTATACGGTTAACGTCGGTCTAACTGCTGCCTACTCTACGCTTATCCACTATGGACCAATCGAGCGACTAATCGAGTCCTATCTCTAGCCTAAGAACTAAGTATTTTCGAAGTGTTAAATGCAATGTGTAAACCAGCCCGCTTCCAGGACCAACATTGACGGTCATATACAAACAAGTGTTCTATGGCGTCGCAGCTACCTGCGAGCTGCGAGCAGGATTCAGATTCGGCGCGCATCCGGAGTCCTGCCCCACCGCTAGTTGAGACGAGCAGAAGCAAAAAAAAATAATCACAAACAATATATCTTAAATAATATATATCTTATGGAGATGCCGCCGCGCTCGCCTTTGACTCAGTCTCAGTCGGAGAACTTTAGCTTGAGCTCGCGACGCAGGATCTTGCCGGTGGGATTCTTGGGCACCTCGTCCACGAAGATGACGCCGCCCTCGAGCCGCTTGTAGTGTGCCACCCGCTCGGCCACATAGGCTGCGATCTCCTCGGCGGTGGCCTCCTGGCCCTCGCGGAGTACCACAATGGCTCGCGGCGCCTCGCCGTTGAGCTCGTGGGGAATGCTGAAGACGGCCGCCTCCAGGATCTTGGGGTGGTCGCGCAGCACCGCCTCCAGCTCGGCCGGCGGCACCTGGAAGCCCTTCACCTTGATCAGCTCCTTCATCCGGTCGGTGATGTAGAAGAGGCCATCCTCGTCGTAGAAGGCCACGTCGCCGCTGCGCAGCCAGTTGCCCGGGTAGAAGGTGACCTTGTTGGCCTCCTCGTTGTTCAGATAACCGGCCATAACCTGGGGCCCGCGGATGCACAGCTCCCCGGTGGTCTTCGGGCCCACGCCCTTGGTATCGCTCCCGTCCAGGGGCACGATCTTGGCCTCTGTGCTCGCGGGCAGCACTCCGGTGGAGGCGTAGCGCGTGTTGCCGTCGGGCGTTAGGAGCGCCACGGGCGAGGCCTCGGTCATGCCATAGCCCTGCTTGAAGGACACCTTTGGGAACCTGCGAAGAGAGAGAGAAGTAAGTAATAGTATAGTATGAGCGATAGCCACTCTCTGGGTTCACTCACTTCTGCAGGAAGCGCTCCACATCGTGCTGGCCAATGGGGGCGGCTCCGCTTATCACCACTCTCAGGTGGGGCGCCGTCTCCTGCGTCATCTTGGGGTGATTGATCATGAAGAGGGCTGCAATTCAGAGGAGTCATTAACTGGAGTTCTAGAACCAAGTTCCTCAAGCCTTTACTCACCAATGGGAGGCACCAGGTTGAGGATACTGCCCTTGTACTGGTCCAGGGAGCGCATGAAGTCGTCCGGCTTGAAGCAGGACATGGTGGCCAGCCGACATCCCTGTCCCAGCTTGGACAGCATCACCATGGTGAGGCCGTAGATGTGGAAGAAGGGCAAGACGGCCGGCAGGGTGTCCTGGGGTCCATCGACGTCCAGCAGCAGCGAGGCCTGCACCTGCTCACAGTTGCTGGTGATGTTGTTGTGCGACAGCCTCACGCCCTTGGGCAGCCCCGTGGTTCCCGAGGAGAACGGCAGGAAGGCCAGGTCGTTGGCGGTGGCCCCCTCGGGCACCTGCAGGTCATCGTACCGGATGTTCTGTGTGCTGATCAGCTCGCTGAAGTCGATGGCGCCCTGGGGCAGGACATCCTCCTGGCTGGTCCTCACCACGACAATGGGCAGCTGTTTCCCGGCCAACTTGCAGGCCTCGCTGAGAGTCGGGAACCCGGCCACGGTGCCCACCACGAACTTGGCCCCGCTGAATGTCAGCTGCCGGGCGATCTCGTCTGGAAAGCGACAACGATTCAAATCAGTGGCGATCTTCCGACTTTGGACTGCCATATGCGTTCATATGTTAAAAGGCCCCGATAAGGCAGGAGGCCCTCTGACGCACTCGAGAGCCCCAATAAAAGTAGGCCCCAAGTACGCCACACTTAACTATGTCCGACGGGGACATTCACAGGCCATACTTTTATGAAGGGTATACTAGCTATATAGGTGCATATATAATGGTGTCCCAAGGAAGCCAGACCTACGCAAATAATGGTGATTGTACGAATACAATATCGGGATTTATGGCCTTAATTAAACAAGTTTTATAGCTCCAAGGCCTGTTAAAAAACTGCTTCAAGGAAGCCATTTGTGCAGCAATAAATGTAATTGAAATGTTTTTCGGGAGCAATTTAAATAAAGTATATATTGTTTTGGATTATCGCCTGGGTTTTTACTGTAAGTTAAAGGGGGTAATTTCTGAAACAGATGCTTCCAGAGAGTGTTCTTGGCAAGCAAAACCTTAAGAGTAGCCAAAAATTGAATACTCTTCAGCTCTCTGAACCCATATCCCTTTTTTAATATCATTTTACTAAAAACAGTAATATATATAGAACATGTACACTATTAAAAGATTGATGTAAGCTCTCTCTGCTGGAATTTTATCATTTTTCAACCTCAAAACCCAAGAACTGATAACTATAGGCCTGTGTCTCCCCTATTTCTGCAAGTATAATTACTCACGCATAGTTGTTATCTCGGAAGAACTACAAAATACTCGGGAACTATCGCTACCCAAGTATGTTATCATCGGCGCTTTTAAACTAAAAACCGGGAGCAGGGCCCGAGGTACTGGACTGGACTGGAGTGGAGTGGACTTACCCGGCGTGTAGATGGGGTTCACGGGGGTTACAGTGAGGCCCGCCTCGATGGTGCCCAGCGTGGCGATGGGGTACTCCGGCATATTGGGCAGGCAGATGGCCACCACGTCCGGCTTGCGGAGCTTGAACTGGGTCTGGAGGCGCACGGCGAAGGCGGCGCTGGCATCGCGCATCTGGGCAAAGGTGTACTGCCGGTCGGTGATCACGCACACCTGCAAGAACGGCGCTTAATCAGTATGACTATAATTAAATCAAGAGTCTGCAGATAACGTCAAATCAGAATCAAGTGACGTTTGGGAATAACCGAAAGTGTGCTCGAGTCTTATCTGAAGAATGTTGGCACTCTCCAAGCGGCCTAAATGGACATGTTTATGGCCCGAAAGATCCCGAACTATTATTCGGTGCTTTCTGCAACTACTATTTCGCAAGTAATGCTCGCAGCGTCTTAATGATCCAATTACCCCTGGCAATAAAGACCCCCCTGATTGAGTTCCAGCGATAAAGCAATCTGGCGTGACACAATTCCAGTGACATTGCCACCTGCTATCCGGCAAGCGAGCAGGTGTATCTCTCGGCTAGTGTAACGAATCACATCAGGCTTTAGTGCCGAGGTCCACTTCTGTGGACTTGGCTTAGGTCAGTACGGGACGGCGCACGGGAGAGACACTACAATCTTAAGTGATCGTGACTCTGGGGTAGCTAGATCTTGATCAGCAAAAGGTAGTTTGTTTTAGGAACCTTAACTTCCTAGAGATCGTATTCCGTAGTATGATCTTTATTTTTATTGTGATGATTCGGTGTCAGTTAGATCTAGATGTTCGGCAGATCCAAAGGAACGTATCTTAGATAGATGGATAGTTTCTTTTAGAAACATCAACTTCCTGGAGATCGTATTCCATAGTATTATCTTTCTTTTTATTGTATATTAATTATATTAATAATATCTGAAGTGAATGGAAACATCGTGGAGACCGTATTCCCTTATTATGATCCTTTATTTTTAATGTATATTAATTATATAAATAATATCTGAAGCGATCATGATTCTGGGCTAGTTGATCTTGATCTTAGGCAGTTCCAAAAGGTAATCTTATCTCAGATAACGAAAGGTAGTTTCTTTCAAGAACCTAAGCATCGTGGATATCGTATTCTCTTAGTATATTATCTATTTATTACATATTGATTATATTATTAATATTTAAAGTGATCATGATTCGGGGCTAGCTAAATACTGATCTTAGGCAGTTCCAAAGCGTAGTCTTATTTTAAATAGCAAAAAAAACTAAGCTTAATAGAGATCTTATTCTTAGTATGCTATTATCTATTTATTATATTGATTCCCTTTTAAATTCCTATTATTTCCCTTGCAGAAATATTCTTTTATAGTCATTTTTTTACGTCCCAGTGATCGGCAACCTCACACCCGCTCAGGGCTAAGGTGAAGGTCGCTCTCGCTCGAACTTAAGTGACTAAATGTGAATGAGTGAAGGTGTCGCATTCACATTCACATTCAATGATTGGGAGGGGGAGTGTTCGCCGAATATCTGCGCACTCTGAAATCGCATTCGGTTAAAAATAATCATTATAAATAGATGGACCGCCGCCGGCGAGCATTTGCCATGTTTTAAATTGAGGAAAAACAAGAAACTCGCACACGAGCGGAGGGCGGGGGGCGCGCGGCACACATCATAATGAATAAATAAGCGGCTAAATAAAAAATAATAAGAGAGACTCATTTCGTGTATTGCCGGTCGCCTCGGAGCGCTCGCTCTCGGCTCCTCTCCGCTCCTCTCCGCTCCGCTCCGCCCGAGTCGGTTTCAGTTTGGTTTGGCTTGCTGCCTCGCCTCGCCTCGGTGCGCCGGCGGTCCAAAGTTCAGTGGGGCAAAGTACAAAGTCTGCAGAGTCTAAACGAGTGGCCGCCCGCCCCTCTCTGTCACTTGCTCTGCGTGGTTTGTTGACTCTTGCCGGCGGTGCTGCCCACCATCGATCACTAGAAAGTCTAGCCAGATCCGGAGCAGTCCGAATATATCCATAAGTGGCCCAGGAGAGCCCTAGAATCGAACTAGGTAGTGAGGCCGCTAGCCAATATATCCAAATTAAAAATGAGGAAGTGATTAATGTGAGCATCGCAAGGTTGCATTTTAATTAGTTAGTGTGTTATATTTTTAAGCTAACGAAGCACAAACACAACATATTTGCTGCAGGCCATGGTAATCAACTGTTTCAGAAGGAAGCCACCTCTTCCTCATCAGAATACCACGCTTCTTTCAGCGCGAATACCACTAGCTTGCAGATAGAACCCTTTGGGAATTCTAGGTCTGCTACAAGGGTCGTATGTGTGCCTTTAACTTTGTTTCGCTGTAAAGTTAAAGAACTAAAATTCCCTGGACTTTAGATCTTTTCTCCTAAGCCCTAAGAACGCAATACTTTATTCCCACAATATACAAAAAGTAAAAATTCAATCTAAGTCAATAGAGCCGAAACAGTCTTAAAATAGCCAAAATGTCACCGCTATCTGGCAGAGAAGAGCGGCGGGTCGAGGGATCGGTCCGAAACGCCGGCGGAGGCTGGACCTCGACCAAATGCTGACGTACGACCAGCAACAAAAATCAAAACAAAACCATCAAAATTATCAACTCGAAAATGCCAAATAAAAGCAAAAAGGCAAAAAAGCAAAAAAGCAAAAAAACAAAAAGCACGAAAACAAAGCAAAAAGAGTAGCCGAAAGCAGGCGTAAATAATCACAATAATGCCGAGGCAATTAAAAGAGCATTATATGGGCCTATCAGGGAATTCACGGGTTCACTGGGGTGCACAAGACACTTGGGCAACTGCACAGCTGCACTGGTGCCTGGAAGGCGGCAATTGGATAAGATTGACAGATTGCCCGGATGAGTCATCGCTGTGAGTGCAGTCTCAGAAGGCTCGAAATGCTGTCCCTAACAGAAATAGAGAAGTTCTACATGTAACTCGGAATCCTAATCATTCGCCCACAGCTGCTGGTGAGTCAAGCGCCTCTTGTTTGGCTCAAAAAGTGTACTAAAGTGTAAGTACTTGTAGGTAAACATTCAATTTAGAAGTGAGTGTGGAGGGAACTTCAACTTAAGCCTTTATCTATGAGCCATAATGTAAACAAGAAGGTTAGCCCACTTCGGTTGCAGTATGCAGTTCAACCAGAGAGGGTCGCTCTCTACGGTTGCTAAAAGATATAGTTTCCGATCCGGCTCGGTTCCCACTTACATACTAGCTCCCAAATAGTTATAGAACGGAGTGACCGTGAAGCAAACATGGCTAGATCGACGCGGCTGTTGGGATCACAAGCATCTCCTTCATCTGACAAAAACTATTACCCTCTGCAAGGGTATAGTAAAACCTTATTTTTTAAATATTATATGTAACAAAAGTAATAATAATGCTAGTAATATAAATAGAGTTCTCTCTTGAACAAAAGAGACTATAAATTCTGTCTGCAAAGAATCTCGAGGAACACATAAATATTTGAACAGCGCTTGTTTACTGATAAATATAAATAAATAAAAACATTACATGTAGAACAAAGGTAGATCAGATATGGACAAATTCAGAGAGCAATGATGACACCGCTGAAAGCCATATCTTATCTATTAAAAACCTCTCGAGCAGAGCGCTCCTAGTGCTGTTTACTATATTAAATGACATACAGGCCTCCGCCTCCTATAAAGCCGCCTATGAGGGGGCGTGGCGGCAGTGGAAACAATAGGCGAACTTTGCACCGGCATGCGGCACTAGGCGCTTTTAATTGCATTTAATTCAACAATTGCCGGGGGCTCCGGTTACGACTGGCTACCCCCCAGAAAAGCCCACTCCTCCCCGCGCTGCACAAATGATGGCAATAAATTTCAATGAAAATATTTGCACTTTGATTTGTCCAAAGCTCAGACACAGGCACTAACACCAGCCCGGCGAAGCCAGGCCGGGAAAAGTGAAAAGTGTAAACAATTGCCGAAGGTCGCCTGGGCTATTCAATATTCATTTTAGGGCTACGGGCCGTTCTAGAGAGCACGGATAAGGACAGATTTCAGTATGGTTTTTATTGGAACCTAATCACGGGTGAGTGGTATTTCAACACCTGCCGTCCATATGTGAACAACTATCAGTAAAAATAACTCTGCTCCATCTGAGTCAAGCTTTATTGGCCTATGATTATTATTACCCTTTGCTGAAAATGCTTGGGAAATAGCAGAGTAAACGGGCTAGTTTACAAGACCCTAGTTATACAATGCCACAATGGGTACTGCCTGTTTGCCTCGCGACTCGCTTGAGCGGGCAAGCCTCCGGGTGGCTTATCTCTGGGCCCATGATCAATTTGATCCCAATGAGCTGGAACACCGGAACGGGACTCGCAATCGATCGCGAATAGGGTTCCGGGAAAGCCGGACCGGAACGAATCCGCTTCGAGGTGGTGGGGGACTTAATGGGTGCTCACTGCAGTTCGCACATTCACTTTCGCTCTTATCGCGACCACTGAGGCGCTGAGGCGCTGAGACAGGGGGACAGGGGGACAGGGTTCCTATCAAGTGCCGTCATTAGCGGTGTCCGATAAGCGCTAGCCCAGCCCCGTACTGGAGCTGGGGGTTCGCAGGGGCCTTTATGACCCACATACTCTCCAGACTATCGGACTGATACCGACACTGGTACTGATACCGAACCGAAAAGGGGCAGTTGCTCGTAGGACACGATACCAGCTGAAGAATTGCAAAAAGTACGCGAAACACTCTGGCAGACGTAAATCAGACTGCGAACGTACGTACTTATTAATATCACTTTATATATAGAAGTGGTTCTCAGGTTCAATAAACCGCCATAAACAAACAGAGAGTTCTCATAGCCCGGGGCGCCTACGACAACGATTCGACTGCCCAAAATTTACGATTCTACTACGTTTCGGGGAGGGCTCTAATGGGGCTCGGCTTTACGGCTTACCCGAGAGGGGCAGATATCGTTGAAATGATAAATTCGATGCCAATGTGTGATTCAACGTGATCGATTGCAATGGGTAGCAGTGAATCTTGAGAGATTAAAGTCTTAAATATATCAAACTATAGCTCAAGAATGCTATAGGACCTTGTCTGGAAATATTTCTAATAGGGTTTTAAATGTCGAACAGAGAAGAGCTTTCTTCGCGGGGTTTTGACTCCCAGACTCCAGTGATTCTTTTTTTAAGCACCCTCTTCAGGGAAGATATTAGGGCTTAGCTTATGCACAATCTTATACTTAAAACTACATATTCTTATCTACACTTTTGTAGTAAAAAAAACTATTGTATTTTCACCACTTAAATATTATTTGAATATTTCCATGACTGTTTTCCGATCAGGAAAGTTCACATAAAAAAAAAGGAGCTCAAATAATGATCACTTGGCTAAAAACTTGACACTTCACTGCACTTTTCCGGATTCCTTTTTGGTACATTTTGTGTGGTACGTTCTAGGTACGGTACTCACCGCGGCGGTACGGCTCTCCCACTTCTTGAAGTCGCGCCAGACGTACTCGTGCAGCGGCACATTCGGCACGACGACGGGGTCGTAGGGCGAGGTCTTGTAGTAGCCGTCCTCGGGGCTGAAGTGAAGGAACTTGTCTGTCTCGCTGACGCCCTGGGCCCGCTCCCGCTGGGCACTAGCGGTGGTCCGCTCCCTGCGGTTGGTCGTGATGGAGCGGCTGGCGCGGGAGGCGTGCAAGCCCAGTGCGGTGGCGCTGCGCAGGCGCAGCAGTTGCGAAGCTGGATTCATACTGGCTGGGGTTACTGGCTGTCACGGAGGAGGAGAGGAGCTGCTGAAGCTACTGCTTTTGGAGTCCGGACTGGAGCTGCTGCTGCGTCTGCTGCTGTCGGGTGCTGAGACGCGACTGTCGCGATCGTGCGGCGCGGTGCCAAGTAAATGCGGCCTGCCGCCGATACTCACTCACCACTCACTTATTCACTCACCAACACAGCCACACAACAGCAACAACAACGCCGCACGATCGCGTTGGCGTATCTCTGGCTGCCTACAGTGAAAAAAATACAAGCGTATTGGTCGCAAATGTATCATCTCTATCATTAAATCGCATATAAAGTCTCAAGACTATATATAACTCAACTTTTCAGTGAACAATTCAAAGTTCAACAAAACAAATCATCTTAATTAACCTTTTTAAGTATGAATACATACTGTATTGCTGATATTTCTGTCGGTGTATAAGTTCTGTTTCAGCTGCTGCTGTGGTTTTTGTTGCTGTTTCTGTTGCTCCTTTTCGGCTGTTGCACTAAGAGCACTCTCTCTCCCGCTCTCCGTGGGTGTCCTCTCTCGCCGGCCGGCAGTCCTGTCTTGCTCTCCACTCGCCCGATCTGTCTCTCCCGCTCTCTCTCTCAGACCTGGTTGCAACTGCAACAGTAAATTGTAAGTGTAAAACGATCTGTTAATGAAGTCTTTTTAATTCCGGAGAAAACGGAACAAAAAATTGGTATTTAATATCAGTTTGATGACTTCGCTAATGTCAAATTAAATCTTTTGAAATCCCTTTAAAAATCGACACGAATAGTTAAATATTCAAAAAAACTAAAAAAAACCAAAAGCAATTAAAAACATCTATACTAAATATAAATAAGTACACGCAGCTCAAGTTTTATTTAGGATTTTTTTAAGTCCGTGTCCAATCAGTTGTTATTGTTTACCACAGTTAAATATAGTGAAAGCTCTCAGAATTGTCAGGTTGCACTCTATAGAGAAATTCCAGATAAGAGTTTCCAATTTACCCTATCGATTAGGCATTGTTCGTAATTATTTCGAGTTGAAGATTATAATTTAAGTATGTCTGCACAGTGGCTGCGAGGTACTAGACCTGCAGTAACTCCCCTCCCCCTGATTTGCGACCTGAACTTATCGTTATCGCTGTGCACTGCTTCTTGATGTATACGCATGACTTGCAGGCCTTCCCTCGTTTATCGCCCTGATTTGGGAACAGCGAGCAACCGAACTTTGGCCACTGACTCGAGACTAGCCAGCCGGTGGTGATGATGGTCTATGAAACGTCCCGTGCATACCCGTCTCCTGTGTCCCTACGGAGATATTTGTGCTATAAGGCTTCGGGTCACTCTGAGGTGTTGATGTGGGAGAAATAGACCTGCAAGTGTGTTCCCACCATAATTCCCCGTAAAAACGGGTCTTCTTTTCTCGTTTTTCTCCACAGCCCGGGTGCATTCACCTCGCGCAGACGTGTTCGAAGTCGAAACCCAACACTTTGAGCCGCAACTTGCGTTCAATGGGGAAAATTCTGTGTTTGAAATGGACACTCCGCCACTAAATCAACAACCATTTGTAACGAAAGCAACAGAAACAACACCCCGCAGAGGAACAACAATTATAAGAGAGAGCAGCGTAAGCAGAACTCAAGGCCATTAAAAAGCAGGCCCCTCTCGCTCGCTCCTCCCACATTCCCTTAGGTACATTTCCTTCACGCGCCTGGCTTAATTTACATGCAGGTTGCTGTTCTCTCGCGCGCTCTCTTCCTCTCTCTGTTGCATTGATCGCCGAACTGCATCGCAAGGAAAGACGGAGAGAGATAGTTTTACAGTGGACTTCGTATAGAGTTATGTATATGCATCCATATATACGTATTTATGGTAAATATGTACATATATTTTGCCGTATCTAAATGCCGTATACTTGTTATTCAACAGTTGGATAAGACGATGCAATTCGCAAGTCCAGTTTTTTAATGTGCAATATACACAAGGTACTGTATATCAAGAAATCTAACAACATTTACAGTGCTGTGCTTAGCCACACACTCTCTCGCTCTCTCGCTCTGGCTCTCCCACACACACAGTGGCGGTCACAGTCATAGTGCTACAAGTTTGTAATGTAGCAAGCTGGCGAACAAAATATTTAGTATATATGTATGTTAATTGAATTTTGTTCGCCATGACTTTGTGGCAATTTACTTGAATACAATAAACCTTTTTTAGCTAATGGAATTCCTATATTATGGCTGCACAAAGGGCGAAAATATTTACTAAACAATAACTTAGTTTCTTAATAGACTCCATGTTTTTCTTAACATAAAAATAGAAAAAAGTAATTGAGAATTTTCTTGCAAGCATGAAAAATATTAGCATTTTACATACGGATCATTGCAATAATACTTTGCGGTCTGCCTCTTTATATGGCCTGGCCTGTGGAGAGCGTGCAAAATTTGAGCGTTTCGCGAACACAACAAATCGCACAGTTTCTTGTGGGTATTGTGCTTTGTGAACTTTGTACCCTGGCTCAAAGTCCCCCGCCTGCGCTTTCCGCTTTCCCCGCCATTTTAGAGCGCGACCAAAACAAAATCAAAATTCGAAATGTTTATCCAAGCAAACCAGTTTTACTCGACTTCATTAACGAAGTGCCTGGCGGCGGTTGCATCTGAATTGAGTCTTTCTTATTTCTTTTTCTCGAGTTTTTGGTTTTTATTTGCTGCAACAGCTCCAACTTTTTTACGCAGTTATTTACGTTACTTTAGAGCTGGGTTATGGCCGAGATTTAGATTTGCCGGGGGAAAGGTTCACATTTTCGGAGGCTTTATCAGTTTTTGGGGCCGTGTTGTTTATTTGGGGGCTTTTCGTTCGGTCCACAGGTCTCCGTTGCTCCATCTCCACCACACCAACACAAACACACACACCTGCGCTCCAGCAATTCAGTAATCTGCTGCGCTCAGCGATTTTCTTCCAACTGCCGCCAACTTGATGCTTTTTACGAAGAGAGAAGGGATTACCATTCCGATGGAAATGGGGATGGGGAGGGGGACGGGGATTGGGGAGTTGAGACTTGGTGGTTGTTTTTGCAACGTGGTAAATACAGAGCGAGAGAGCGGAGAATCCGGGGGTGGTTTTCGCCACCCAGCGCTGCCCTTTCAGGCGCTTTCTAGCCATTTCGCCTCTCATAACACCTTTGGAACCGAAAAACTATTTACAAAGAATATTATTTAACTTCAATACTTTTTGGTGTTTGTGTTTAAAGGCTTATAAAATATAAAATATATTAATTAATTTCCACTTTTGTTATTTTGCTTATTTGTAAACAACAAGTTTACAAATAGGGGTAGAAAATATAAAATGCTTAATTAATTAAAATTTTTGTTATTGCTTAGGCTTAAAGGCTTGTTGTTTACGTAAAGGCTTATAAAATATGAAATATATCGATTTATTTTTTTGTGTTACCTTTCGACAAAATATATAGCCATATATATAGGCAGACTTTCTTAGAATTTTACGTAATTATTTGCCTGCATCCTTTCCAGGACTGCAACAAAATCTTCCAGCGGTTCCTTGTAGAACTCGCGAGCTTTTGGGGGTGCTCTTGCTATGGTCGTGCCAATATCTGGACACATTTGGGGTTTTTCCTGCGGCTTCGAAAACATTTTTAAATTCTTCCTCGACTATGAGGAAACGCCGCTCCACTGTTTTATAAAGGTGTAAGTAATCGACCATCAACGGCTCGATTAAGAGTGGCTTACATGGTATGTTCACTTAGTTTTGATCACATACAACTCCAAAGGTCTATAAGCCAAGACATTTTGCTGCCTTAAAGACTTTCACGAGCCAAATGACTAAATTAAAGGGAAAAATTAATTTCAAAATGTAATAAGTGGTCCCACTGTGATCCAGCGAATCACGCCTAAGGTTACCGTTATGTCCTAAATATGGACATAATTTTGTGAACTTACCAGTCTTGCTGCCGCAAAGCGTGTAAAGTCTGCGTCGAAAGGCTGTTGAACACTGTTGTTTTCTTCAAACTGTTTTCGTAAACCATTATTTTGTACTTATTCTTTTCGAATTTTTCATAATTTTCAAAAGCGCGCCTGCTTAATTCTGTGACGTAAAGAGACCACATTTATTTTATGCGGAAAATACGTATTTTTCTTATCGACTATTGCGATATTTAACTTGTATTTTTTCTCCTATATTTTTTGCACTCTGCTGAGGTTGAGAACTTAGATATGGCTGGGACCTGAGCGCAGTGCACTGCTTACGCAAAACTCGTCCAACTTTTGTATCTTATCTAAGCAGTGCAAACAGTCAATTTAAAACTGTTCAGGTTGAGAACTTAGCTAGGACAGCGCCTAGGCTCGAACCAGTCAGCTGTTCTTGTTCTGAGTAAAGTTTCCCACCTTGCCATTAATGTCTTCAACCGTTTTATAAGAGTTGATATGGAACAACTAGCCCGTTTTCCCACCTTTTACCGGAGGTGGCAAGCCATGACTCCAATCAGCTGTTTCCGCAGTTCACTATAGGACCAGACTCCCGGGGCAAATCGAAAGCGTCCCGAAAACTCGCGTCGCAGAAATGGCCCAGTTCGAGAAGGAAATCGTGCAGGCGATACTGATAGCTGACAACAATGTGTGGAACTTCAAGCCGCTCTCCGACGAGGGCTCCACGGTGCGTATTCCATTCACTCTCCATTCACACTCCATTCCGGCGGCCACGAGTCATCCCGCTCCCTTCCCTCCCCAGGCTCTGCTGCCGCTGGTGAATGTGAGCATGCTGGACTACGCACTGATCGCCCTGAACCGCAGCGGCGTGGAAGAGGTCTTCGTGTACGCCAGCCTCCACCTGCAGGACGTCCGGGATCACATCAAGTGAGAGTTGCCCGTGCCCGTAAGATGATGCAATTGTGGTGCTAGCTGACGTTTGTGACTTTCCAGGGCCGGCATTGCCACGTACGCCTCGTGGTCCTTCAAGATGAAGGTGCATGTGATCGGCGGGGAGGGCTGCCGGTGCTTCGGCGACGCCATGCGGGATCTGGACGCCAAGGCTCTGATTCGGGGCAACTTCATACTGCTGGGAGCGGACACGGTGACGAACGCCGACCTGCGACCGGTGCTGGAGCAGCACAAGCGCCAGGCCAAGTTCGACAAGGGCACGGCCGCCACGCTGGTGTTCAAGGAGTGCTCGAACAATGTGCGCACGGGCAACGAGCTGCTCATCGCCGTCGACCGCCGCAACGACCGGCTGCACTACCACCAGCGCCTGAAGGTGCACCAGAAGGAGTCGCGTTACCAGATCCCGCTGGACATATTCCTGGGCAACTCCTGTGTGGCGCTGCACCACAATCTGCTCGATCCGCAGATTGCCATTGGCTCGCCGTCAATGCTGTCGCTCTTCAGCGATAACTTCGACTTCCAGACGCGCGACGACTTCGTGCGCGGCCTGCTCATCAACGAGGAGCTGCTGGACAGCCGGATCTACGTGGCGCTCCTGCCGGCCGCCCAGTATGCCCACAAGGTGAACAGCTGGCCGGCTTACCAGATGGTCAGCCGGGACATCATCAACCGGTGGGCTTACCCCCTGGTCCCGGACATGGGCGTCTACAAGCTGCAGCAGCAGTACGTCTTCCACAAGGACAACATCTACAAGAGCCACGAGGCGCACGTGTCCAAGGTGGCGCTGCACGAGAATGTGGTGATCCAGGCGGGCAGCCACGTGGACAGCGGCACGGTGATCAGCGACAGCGTCATCGGCGCCAACTGCCGTATCGGCAAGAACTGCAGGCTGAACAACGTCTTCCTGCTGGCCAATGCCACCGTCAAGGACAACTGCCGGCTGGAGCACTGTGTGATCGGGGCGGGCGCCGTCGTCCACGAGGGCTGTGACGTGAGCGCTGGCTGTGTGCTTGGAGCCAAGAGTGTGCTGCCGGCGAAGACGACGCTAGCCAAGACCCTGATCACCAGCACGCCCAGCACCCAGCGCACCGATGACCAGGACCAGCAGGAGCCGCCAGGTGAGTGCCAAGTTGCCAGCAAAAATAATTAATTCCAAATGCAATACCCTCGCGCAGTAGAACTGGAGTCAATTGGACCGCACGCCTTCATTATCAGCGATCTGACCACCGGCGATCCCGAGGACTCCGATGGCGACGACTTCCTGCCGCAGCAGCCGCTTAGCATTCCCAAAATGGGCGACTTGCTTGCGCAAGTGGACGAGATCAGCTACTGCAGCGACCACAGCGAGGACGACGACGATGCATCGCGAGCGGTGACGCCGCTGCCGGATGACACAAACAGTGAGTGGAATCTAACGGAGCAGTCTCTCTTTGAGTTACTTACCCGTGCCGAATTGCTGTTTTCAGTTTTCCTCGGCGAGGTGATCGATTCGCTGACGCGCGGCTTCCGGGAAAAGTCCAATCCGGACTTCCTCATCCTGGAAATCAACTCTTCGCGGTATGCCTACAACATGTCCCTCAAGGAGGTGAACTTCAATGTGGTGAAGGCCGTCTTCGGCATGCAGCATATCGTGGAGCCGACGAACAACAATGTCCTGGTGGCGATAAACGCCGCCTTTAAGCAACTGGGACCGGTCGTTTCCAACTATATTAAGAGCGAGGACGCCATGCTGGATTGCCTCAAGGCGCTGGAGGTGATCTATCTCTCTATTCTCCCCAGTAGCCCTATCTAATGTTTCTCGCTTTTGCGCAGGATGTGTACGAGGAGAATCCGCTGGTCAGGGAGAAGATCTCGCAGATTGTGCACTACCTCTACGACAAGGACTTTGTGTCCGAGGATGCCATCCAGGCTTGGTACGAGCAGTTGGACGACCAGGAGCATGCCCAGCTGCGCCAGAGCCTCGCCAAGCTCATCCAATGGCTGGAACAGTCCAGCGAAGAGGAGGACGACGATGACGGTGACGAGGAGGACTAAGCACAGACTTTTCCACCGAATTTCTAAGACTTTTTGCTTCTAACTTTTGTAACTTTGTGAATTCCGGAGATCATTAAATGCTTTCGCCGAATGATAATTAAATAAAAGCAAAAACCACACAAACGGCACAGGAGCTGATAGCCAAAAGCAAGGGGATACCAAGAGGAACACACGCTATAGACATGGGATTGCCAGGAAACAACGGACCAAGAGACGGACCATAAGTTGAGGAAGTAGGAAGGCTCAGAGTAGCTGCACTCCCAACCGTGCACAATATCAATGAAAGGCACTCATTTAGAACTCTTCATTCTTGCGTAGTTTCAGGCTCCGATCAGTGAAATACTTGGTAGACTCCTTACTGCTGGCTCATTTGTTACTCCCAATAAAAGGCTTGACAAATTATTTAAACTCTTTATTGCTGGGCTCGTTTATACAATGGTAACACGATCTCTAGTTTTATCTTGATAAATTCTGTGGATACAGTACATATTGGTGCAAGACGCGAGGAGGGACTCCGATTCCCAATGATACAAAGACGTCTGGGTTACTTTGCTGCACCTTTTATTGCAACGCTTTAATTGAAACTTTCAACTTACAATTCATTTTAATCCTAAGAGTTAAAGGAGACTAAATGGAAAAAAAAATAGAGAACAGGCGACAACGACGTTCTACATCTCTACTTGACGTAGACAAACTCATCCGCGGACAGCTCGGACGACATCTTCAGCTGCTGCAGGTCGTCGGCCATTTCGTCCTCCTCCTCCGTCTCGTCGTTGGACAGGAACTCTTCCTCGGACTCCTTCAGCGACTCGATGGTGATCTGCGTGTCGTCGGTGGCAGCCGCATTGGGGGACTGCTCCTCTGGCTCTGGCTCCAGGTGGTGCTCCTCCATCTCGGGCTCCTCCTCTGGCTCCAGCTCCTTCTGCTGCTCCTTCTGGTTCTTTTTCGGCTGCTCTGCATTGTCCGACTCGTCGGAGCCCAGCTTCTCCTCCTCCTCCTCCTCCTCCTCTTCTGTGTCCGGGCGCTCCTCCCTTTTTTTTGCTGTCTTACCAGCTGCAACCTGGTCCTTCTTCCGCTCGTCCGGCTGCCTCTCTTTCGTTTTCGTCTTGGCGGTCTCCCTCGACTCCTCCTCCTCCTTGTCCGGGTGCTCTTCTTCGGTCTCCTCGTCCTTGACGTCGTCGTTGCTGCCCCTCAGGTGCTTCTCCTCCATACTCTTGGTGATGTCCATGGCAATGTACTCCAGCCGCGCCTGCACGCTCTTCTTGAACACCTCGCTGTTGTCGCTGCAGAAGAGATTGGTGCGCACCTCCTCGAGGCAGCCCTCGAAGACCTTGTTGTCGCCGCTAAGATTCTGGGTCAAAATGAGCAGCGTTGTGAGGTTCTTCAGCAGGCGAATCATGCGCGGATTCTTCACCATTCCCTTGTTCATCTCTTCCACCGTCTGAGCGGCCTTGGCCCGGCACTCCTCCCGCATGTACGTCGGCGAGATCATGGCCTGGACATTGGGGTTGCGCGTAAGGCTGGACGACAGCTCCTGCACCTTGGTTAGCTCGAACATGAGATCGACATTGTTCTTCTCGATCGAGACAATGTTGTAGGCATACTGCCGCTGAAAGTTGTCGGCGATCTGGCGGCGATGGCAGTCCCCGTTCTCGTCCTGGCTTATCATCTCGGCCAGGGCCAGCTCCGCGGTGCCGTTCATCTTGTTCAGCCGCTGGATGCGATCGGCCTTCACCGCAATGTGCTTCTCCAGGTGCACCAGATGCTCGAGCAGAGTGCTCGAGTAGCTGTGATGATGGTGCCGGGCCAGCTGCCGGATGGGACTCTCGGCCACCGATTCCTGTCCCAGCAGCGGATCGCTCTTGTTCAGCTTCATGCTGAGCGCCTTCCGGGCGTCCGCGTTGTTGCTGGCCAAATGCTTCTGCGGACTGGAGAAGCTCGAAGCCGATCCAGTTCCAGCTCCAGATCCTGCTCCTGCCCCGACACCCTTTTCGTTCTTCTTCTGCAGATAGTTGCTGGATAGGTTGGCCGTGAAGCCCAGATTGGTGGTGAAGCCGAGGTTGTTCGTCTGGTAGATGCTCATCAGGTTGGGGCGGAAGTCCTTGGTGAAGCTGTGCAGCGGCAGCATCTCGTGGAAGTTCTCCGACACGATCTCGTAGTCCGGTATGGCGTGGGTGCCCAGCCCCGGCCGCTCGAACGTCACCCGGTACATGGCGTTCAGGGAGTCGTAGGCGGCCACCGTGCCGGCAAAGATCCCGTCCTGGGGCGTACGCAACCTGGCCGTTACCTTGGTGCCCAACGGCAGCGGCATGGGTATCTTCTCGGGCATATCCGACAGCAGCATCGAGTCCTTGAACTCGCCGGGCTTGCGCGACTGCAGCGTCCTAATGAGCTGGCGCTTGCGGTCCAGCTCCTTGCGCTCCTCACTGAAGAAGTTGGCCGAGCAGCGCCTCGGCCTGCCCATCCGCCGCCTGATGTTGACCCACTCGTGGCGATTGAGCTTCCTGGAGCCCAGCCGGGGCGCCAGTTCGTTCACATGGTTCATGAACTCGTCGCGGCTCTCGAAGAGCGGCTTGTCGACGTACGAGTAGAACCACTCGGCAATGGCCCACTTGTGCGCCTTGGGCAGCTTGAGGAGATTGCGCAGCCGCAGTCCGATGGACTGGCCCAGTCGCTTGTGGGCCGCCGCATTGGCCTCGGCCTGGGTGGCCTCCTCCTCGGCGGCCGCTGCTGCCGCCGCCGCTGCCGCCGAGCCCTTGCCAATCAAGTGGGCGCCGCGGCCACTCTTCACCAACTTGCCGGCCGACTGCAGCTTGCCCACTGGCGGCACCTTGGATGGCGTCTTCTTGTGCTTGCCCAACTGCTGCTGTTGCTGCTGCTGCTGACTACTGGCCGAATTGGAGCTGGAGCCGTGGTCACTGGAGCGCATGTAGCGGGAGACTACGCCCTTGCGCTTCTTCAGGACCTTGGAGGGCGTGAGCGGCACCTTCTGGGCGGAGCCTCCGCCGGCGGAGAGCGGCGGCCGCCCCGGCATCTTCTTGGGCGCCAGGCTCATGCGCAGCGGCTTGTCATCGTTGATAATGTTCTCATCGTAGAAGAGACGGTTCTTCTTGCGGATGCGGGCCGGCATTCCGCGGGCATTCAGGGTCAGGATCGGTGCCTTTTGGACCTTGGGCTTCGGCGGCGGGGCGCTGCCCACGCGCTGCAGTCCGAGCGTGGCTAGGCTGAAGGCCGGTGGCTCCACATGCTCCTCCGGCTCGCTCGTCTCGTTGCTGCTGTCCTGCTCGTCGTCAACCTCCTCCTCCTCTTCCTCGCCCTCGTCCAAGTGCTCCTCCTCCTCCTCACCCTCGTCGAGATCGGCCTCGGGCTCCTCGCGATCGTCGTCATCGTCCTCCAGCTCCATCGGCTGCACCTTGGCTGGGCGCTCCTCTTCCTCATCGCTGGGGGCGGACTGCCTCCTGGCGGCGGCCGTAGCGGAAGCAGCTGGCTTCCTCCCCCGGCCTTTATGGGCTTCTGCGACGGGCATTCTCACTGGGCGAGCAACAAAACGGCTGTAATTTAAGGGCAAATAGGTGGATAAGTAAGCAGTTGAGAGCGGGAAATCGTAACCAGGAGATTACCATTTTGAAAAAGTTTATATGCTAAATTCCCACTTTCACAGGAAACTATTCCGTCCACTACCCATCTTAGATGCCCCTAAGTAAAACTTAGCTAAACTAACGACTGTAGTTAATTGACTTTAATCAATGCATCGGCCACTCTAATCGGTGTGGCCAGCCTATGGAGTAAGGAATAAGTACAGTCTAACTCCAGAGACAACTTATTTTAATTTTCAAAATGTATCCGATGCAAGAAATCCAAATCTAGAATAAGACTTAACTTATTGTGGCCTTAAACAAGGTTAGTCACACTATATTACCGATACAACCCACTTATTGTGTAAGGAATAAGTACTCTCTAACTCCAGAGTCTAGACTTGGACATTCACATTCGTCTATAAAAAACGAACTTAATTTTTAGCTAGTTGTTTCTGAATGAATTTAAAATATGTATCCAAAACAAGAAATCAAAATCCAGAGTTAGACCGTGCTTACTTGGCTTTAAGCAATGGCTCGGTCACTCTAAATGATCGGTGTGGCCAGCCTATGGAGTAAGGAATAAGTACAGTCTAACTCCAGATTCTAGACTTGGACATTCCAAATCGTCCGTAAGAAACTAAGTTAATCCGTACGTGCTCCCTTCGGTACCGTCTCTGAGAGCCTTTACCAGAGCTAAAAAGAAAAGTTAAAATGCCAGAAGTGCTCATGTTTGGTTGACTTTATTTTTTTGATTCTTTCCGTACATAATTGTTGTAGTTGCTTCGTTTCGTTTTGTATTTTTTCATTTTTGTGTAATACTTTGAAGGATCTCGTATATAAGTATGCAAGTATGTATGTTTTTTTCACAGAACAACAAAGACTTTTTACACACGCTTAAGCAGAAATATGACATCGAAAGAAGAAGATATCAATATAGGAATTACAATAAAAATAATGTTAAAAAAAAAATTACAAAAAAAAACACCTGACTCCTCGCTCTATATCATTATTTTATTTAGGGGTTTGTTTTCGTTTTCGTTTTCGTTTCGCAACTTTGCTCAATACATTTGTTTAGGTTTCCTCTTTAGATATATATATATAACAATACAGTAGGCATAACAAATATCAATAATAATAGTAATAGTAGCATACAATAGTAATAATAATAATAGTTGTGTAATAATAATAACAGCTTTTCAATCTTTGTTTTTTTATGTATTTTTTTATAGTTTTTCCTCTGCCTTCCGATCTCGCGTGGTGTTGTGTGTGTTTTGCATCTGGTTAATTGTTGTTTACTTCGTTAATATTTGGATTTAGTTTTTGTTTTCCTTCCGCGTTGGGAAATGAACAACAAAGCAGAAACACGGCGTGTTTAAAGAGTGTGTGTGGGGTAAAAGTTAAGCACTAAAGAATAAAATGGACGTAGCATTGGGGGGACGAACAGGGACCAACAGGGTCGAACAGGGGTATATTGGGACATATTAAAATCGTGTAATACATTAAAATACAGATACAGATACGGATACAGATACAGATACGGGTACAGATACAGATATATAGGGTAAGTATATATATAAATAAATAACAAAATGTGTGGTGTTGATTTTCGCCTGCATTCATTTTGCTTCAGCTCTCCTCTCGCTCGCCTTGCCCTTTGCCTAAACTCCTCTCTTTTACTTAATGCTGCTTAGTGTGCTCGGGGTTTGCTTTGTTTTAGTTGTAGTTGTAGTCTCCGTCCTGTGACTCCTACTTTTCGCTTAGCTTTCCTTTGTTTCCATTGCCTTAATTAGTATTTAACGAAACGCAAGACGTTTCCGGGTTTTTATCTTTGAATAATTATTGTTTTGTCGTTTCTGCTACACATCTCCGGCCTTCGATCCCTCGATCCCTCGATCCTCCTCCTCCTTCAATGTTCGCTGCTTTTGAAGCCCGCGCTGATTGCCTAATAACCTTGCCTAATACGTCCCTCCAACAGGACCTCGCATCCTCCGTGCTTAGACATTGAATCGCGTCTCGGAGCCGTCGGCCAGCATCAGCGTCACCGTGCGATTGTTGATCCACACCAGCTTGGCCAGTCGCATCGGGTTCAGGCGCGACACATCCGGTATCGGCGCTGTCGAGTAGCCCTTGGTGCACCGCGTCTGCGACTGGCCCAGGCCGAACATCCCCGTCGAGGTCTGCCAGAAGGAGAGCCGGTTCTCGGCACAGGAATACGAGACGAGGTACTTGCCATCCGGCGAGAAGGCCAGCGAGGTGATGGGGTGCGTGTGCGCCGGTATCATCTGGCACTTGTTCTGCCGCAGCTCGTAGATGGCCAAGTTGCCGCTGTTGGCGCCGACGGCGATGCGGCGCGTCTGGGCGCAGTGGGAGATCTGGTTGAACTTGCAGATCGAGGGGCACAGCTCCGCCAGACCACGGCTCTTCAGCTCGTTGCTGTCGACGCAGTGCAGGGCTATGTCCATCACCTCCACCAGCAGTCCGGCGATCTCCGACTGCATCTTGTCGATCAGCATCTCGACGCATTGCAGGATCTCGCCCTTGGCCTTGTGCAGGACGGACTGGGTCAGCGGCGTGTTGATAGACTGGGCGTTCTGCTGCATCGTGTTGTACCTGGCCACCTCCCGGGCCATCGTGGTGATGAAGGCCGCCGGCCGCGCGGTGGCTATCAGGCGCAGTGCGTGCCTAGCCGTCCGGCAGGCGTCCGCTTGGGGCGTCAGCGGCAGCTTGTAGTTCAGATTCGGCACCGCCTTGCCCTCGCACGAGATCTCCAGCAGGCCCAGCAGCACCTTGGACACGTCCAAGTACGGCTCCCACACGGTGAAGCCCCTGCCCAGCAGATCGATGGCTGCCCGCCGCAGTGGCGTGTACTGTGGCAGCTTGGGAGACGGCGGTGCGTACAGCAGATGGGCCAGGGCCATCGAGGTCAGGCGGGCCAGGTTGTTGGCTATGCCGAAGCCCTCGACCACGCTCGATTTCCTGCGCTCGCTGCCCACGCCGCCGACACCGACACCGCCAGCACCACCGCCGGCCAGGGTGGCGCCCGTGGCCAGGCTGATGCTGCCGCGATGGTTGGGCGACTCCTGGGATATGTCCTGGCCGAACTCGGCCCCTATGACGCCCAGGAGTATGACGGCCGTGGTCTGCTTGCGTTTTAGCTCCGACAAGCTGGATGGTTTGCGTATAATCTCCTCCTCTTCCTCCTCGTAGTCCTCGTCTTGGTGGACGTCTCCGCCGGCCACTCCCCCGCCTGGTCCTATGCCGCCGCCTCCAGGTCCGCCAGCTCCGCCACCCGAACCGGAACCCGCACCACTGCCATTGCCACCCGAGCCGGAACCAGCTCCGCCGCCAGCGCCCGCCGGCTGACTCAGCAGGGCCAACTGCTGCTGGGCCCCGACAATTGGCTCCGTGTGCGTGTACAGCGGCAGGTATTGGGCCCAGCTCTCCACCAGCTGCTTGCGGCCCTTCTTGCCCATCCGGGTGAGCTCCCCGAGCAGTATCTGCTGCGCCGCCTCCCGGATCTCGATGCAGTGGTGCTGCCAGCGCTTGACCATCATCTCCACCTGCGGCCGCTTGAACTTCTTCGGCTCGAGTGCCTCGATCTTGTCCGGCAGCAGGAAGCAGTGGTGGGTGGCCAGCAGGCTCCAGGCGTGCTTGATCTGCGAGATGTGGTGGGCCATCAGCTCCTCGCGCTCCTCCTCGTTGCTCAGCGTCGAGTCCGTGCGCTGGGCGAGGCGCTGCAGCTTCTTGTGCTTCTCGCTGTCCGGCAAAAAGGAGGCGGCGCTCATCGAGAGCAGCGTGTTGGACATGGCCACCAGGGCGAGAATGTGATTGGTTGTCAGCGTGGTGCTCAGCTCCCAGTGCAGGCGCGATGTGAAGACAGCGGTCAAGTGCTCCAGGCGCTGCAGCTCCTCCGGCAACGGGCGCTTTTTGGAGCTAGAGGGCAGCTGGATGCCCGGTGGAATGGCGTAGTTGTTCTGCCACGTCGGCAGCAACAGGGACATGTAGCCGGCCTTGGAGAGCACACCGTACGAGATGGGCACGATGGGGCGCAGCAGGCCCAGGCGCGTCTCGCACATCTTGTCCAGATGGGGATCCAGGCCCCACGAATGGAGCAGGGAGAGCAGCAGCTGGGCCACCTCCATCACGTGCGTGACCTCCATTTTGGAGGCTATCTTGCTCTTGAGGTCCTGCTGCTCCTCGTGCGGCTCCACTGCCTTCTGCAGGCTTTCCACCTTCGCCTGCACCTTCTTCTCCACGATCTCGGTCTTCTCCTTGAACTTCTGCACAAGGCCGTGCTTGTCTTTGTCCTTCAGTATCTTCTCCACGTCCACCGCCTTGTTCTTGACCTTGCTGAAGAAGTCGCCGATTTTCTTGCTCGCATCCAGATGCATCGACTTGCCATCCTTGGGATTCTGCAGGTGGACGCCCAGCGCCTCCAGTGTGGCCGGCGTCATCTGTGCGTACTCCTCGCTGTGCAGCTCGAAGATCAATCCCTCGATGTCGAAGAAGAGGATGTGGCTCTCGGCGTCCTTGGGATTGGTGCGGAGGCCCTGGATGACCAACGGATTGCTGCGGTGCTTCATCAAGAAGTCGAAGTTGCCCTGGTTGTGCCCCTGTAGCTGTTGCAGCTGCGTAATGCCGCGCTGGGTGGCATGGCGGATGGCGTTCATGTTGCGCGACTTGAGGCCGCGGAAGAAGTGCACCGCCGGATTGGCCATGCCCATTTCGCTGGCGCTGGAGGCACCATTCGAGCCGCCACCGCCGCCTCCTGAGCCTCCTCCATCCTCCGCCTGCTCGTCGCAAGCGGAGAGCACCTCCTCGGCCAGCATGCCGTGGAGCACGCGGTCCAAGTGGCCGGTCTCCATCTGCCACACGTACACACTGCCGTCGGAACAGCCGACGATGAGGAAGTCGTCGAGCGGCCGCCACTTGATGGTGACCACGGGAAACAGATGGCGGCTGGCCAGCGTCACGCACTTGCGCTCCTGGAGGGAGACCAGCGTGACCGAGTGATCCGAGGCCACCGAGCAGATGCACTTCAGTATCCTCGGGCTGCAGCTCTCTGGCGGCACCAGCAGCTGTGTAATCTCGCCGGCATGGACGCAGAAGCGATGCAGCAGGCTGCCGCTGTACAGATCCCACAGGCAGACGGCGAAGTCGATGCCCCCGGAGAGCAGGTGGGACTTCTCGTAGCGCGAATGGATCATCGAGGGGCAGAGCAAGCAGTTCACACGGCCACGATGACCGTAGAGGATTTGGTGCGAGGGCCAGTCACTGAAGTTCTGCTTGATCCCCACCAGCAGCTGCATCATCACCGTCTGCGTGGCCGGGACAATCACAATGCTGCCGTCCTCGCGTCCAATCACCAGGCGACTCTGCTGCGGCAGGTAGATGCTCGAGGTGAGCTTCACCGGCGACTCGGTGATGCGCGACAGCTGATCGAGTATGCCGACGGGCGGAGGGTCCATTATCGACCAGGCCTCCACCAGCGAGGTGCAGACGTGCGGCTTGAGGACGCGCGGCGGCATCTGCTTGGCCTGCAGTATGCTTATGTTGTCCAGCGGTACCTCCGGCACATTCCACACGGAGATGTAGCCCTCGGAGTCGCCGCGCAGCAGATTGTGCTGACCGCCGGCTCCCTGGAGCAGCTTCATGGCCGGCGGACAGGAGAGCACCTTGTCCCCGGCGTGCTGCAGCACATAGTACAGGTAGGGGGCGTCGCGGACGACGCTCTTCGAGTGGAACTCCTTGTTGTCCGGAATGCAGTTGGCGGGCAGCTTGTACAGATAGCCCTTGCCCTCGTCCGTCCACAGCATCACGCGATCGGAGGTGATGAAGTCTCCGCCCTGCCACCGCTCCCTGGCCGGGGCAATTACGGAGCACAGAACGGTGAAGTCGCCGGCATCGTAGATCTGCCAGTATTTGGTGCACACGAGCAGCACGGTTCGCTGGTTCTGTGCGCAGCAGTTCATGGTGATGGCGTTGAGGCATCGTATCTCCTTGGACTCGTTCTCGTAGATGGGCTCCGCGTGCTTGTTCTCATTGCCTGTCAGCGTCCACACCTTGACGGTGCCGGTGGTGGTGATGGCCAGCACAACGTCGTCCTTGCGGCGCATCGGACGCAGTACGTGGATCGCCGAGATCCAGTCCGGCTTGACCTTCGAGCTGAGGACGTAGATGACCTCGAGGCTGAAGGGATCCATGACCATGATCTCGGCGTAGTAGCCAATGCAGAAGAGACGCACATCCTCGCTGTTGGCCGTGTGATAGCTCTGGATCTGGGTGTGCACCTGCGTCAGCTTGACCGCCTCCATGCACTTGCCGTCCGTAAGGTCCCAGGTGCACATCTCGCCGTTCTCCGACGAGCTAACCAGGAAGCTGTTCTCCGGCAGGAGCGAGGCACGCACCAGGCACAGAACCGGGGCGGAGTGGCCCACCAGTAGGCAGCGCGGCGACATCTTCAGTGTGCTGGGCTCCACCTGCCACAGGCAGATCTGTCCATCGTAGCAGCCGGTGACCAGCGTGAGCTGGTCGTCCGAGAGGAACACGCTCGAGATGCAGTGGGTGGGCGCTGTGGGGCCCCACAGGACCACTGGCACCACCAGATTGTTACTCACCATGGCGACGGCTTTGATCAGGCGGCTTTTACCTGCTCAGCACCGTGCTCCTCCTCCTCTTCTCCCTCTCCCTCCTTGGGCTCTTCCCTCGATCTGCGGCTGGTACTGCGGGCTCTGTAAAAATGGTTCTTGAGTAAACATTTGCTCACGTCCACCGACCGACCGACCACCGACCGACCGACGGTGTTCGGTGGCGGCGTCGCCTGTGTGCGTCGTATTTCAGATTGGGTTCGAGTGCGTGCGCGGTACAGTGAAAGCTGCTAATCAGTGACTCACTCCCTTGCCGAGCGCGGTTTCTATCGCTCATAAACGGTAATCCGCTGATCTTTCCTCACTGACTGACTTTTAGGGTTTATTTTATTGTAAAATTTATCTAAAACTTACTATTTTTCAAAGGGAAATCATTAACATTTGGAAACTATGAAACCATTATAATTCCTAAACTGAGAAACCTTTCATTTGTTAAGTTTTTAGACTTCTATATAGTTCTTAACCTTGGACATCATCTATAAAATATGAAAAATCAATAATGGAATAGGGAAACCTGTTTAGAATCTTGGAGAATCATTACTACGCCATTTAGAGCCAAAAAAGATTTATGGTGCCAGGAAATGCCATTCTTTACGGCTAAACAGCAAATATAAATGTAATATTATGTTAGATTCTGGTATCTAGATAACAATTAAGATTTATGAATTTTATTTCTAATTACAAAGTAATCCTTGCCAACCGTTCTATTAACTCCTTTCTTTATGGCTACACAGAAGAAAAAACTAATGTGTGGTACAAGGACACTTACTTTAGGCTGATTTCAATGGAACCCTAACTTATGCGGATATGTCACGGCTGCAAGGCCCTCTCTTAGATAAGGTTCTCTGCTAATGCCAGGTGACACTTGTCCAGCGAGCGAGGGAGCTTATCGAATCAAAGCCAAATCAAAGAGTCTGAGGAAGCCAACCACTGACAGCCTCCACTGTACGCCACTTTGGATTGTCCAAAGATAAACAAGGGACGAGGCCCGGACTCCGATTCGAGTTATACAATAGAGACAACCTTGGAGAGGCGTAGCGGTGCTCCAGGAGCGGAACGGACATCGATACGAGTGTGGCTCAAATAGCATATGGAAATTCTGACTATCTGAATATCTGAATATGGGGAGTCTGTCGCCAATTGGAAGACGATCAATTAATTGGACAGAAGACGAGACGCGGCGACAATTTGGCATCGCAATTTGAGCGGATTTTTATTATTTTTGTGTTTTTTCTTTTGCTTTTGCTATCGCACACACACTCGACTGGCACGCACACAGGGACACACAAATAATAATTGTAGATAACTTGGCATTTAGCTAACATTTTTCAGCCGTTTTCCGTATTGGGGTGGCGCGCGTGATTCCTCTTTTTTCGGCTTGAACTTTATTGTCCGCTGCTGCGGCTGCTGCTGCTGCTGCTGCTGCTTCTGCTGCTTGAGATTTCGACGTCGATGATTATTGATCCTGATCCGCGGACATACTGCATTCCAGGGCACGGTAACGGGCACGGGCACGGGCACGGGCACGGGGACTCAATGTCGTCGCACGATTCTAATTTATGGGCGAGCGCAGACGACCAGCAACCACCCCCCGTCGGAACACACACTTTTCTGCCGCCGCCTCTGCTCGGTTCCACAATTACAACACACACGTTGCTGCTGCTGCCTGCTGTTACTGCTGCTGCTGCTGCTGCTGCTGCTGCTGCGGCTATTGTTGTTGCTGCTGCTGCTGCTGACTATTGTCGCTGGTTGTATTTGTTTTTGTTATTGGCCACTTTTTCGTATTATGCATATTTCAATTTTTCCCATAGCACCGTAGAACTGTTGCTGTTGTTGCGTTGCTGCTGCTGTTGCTGTTCCTTGCACTTTACTTGCTACTCTACGGATAATCGTGTACTGCACTCGGTTGCGGGCCCGTTGTTTTTCGGTTAACTCCGCTATACGTTGCTTCGTTTTCGTTTTATTAAGCTTTTCTTTTTCTATTTTTTTGTACACGACTGAGAGGCGCACACGAAAGTGTTTTATCGACCGTGGGCCCATAAAAATTTTCGATAGGTTTTGCGTGTGCGCAGGGTTGCCGCGGCGCCGTGCGGATTGGAAGAATGGAAGTGGGAATCGCCATTGTCGTGCGAACGGCGGCAACTCTGCCCTAAAAATTTAATATTTTCCTCCAATTGTTTATAATTTCACAGATATCACTTCGCTGGCGGAAAAGGCGGACAGCAAATGTTGTTGGCTTAGCAATAAACTTTATTGGGAAGGTTTTAACACCATTGCGAGGGCACCAGCGATGAGCCCACATGTCTGCTTCCACAATGTTGTTACTTTTCGCCCAACGGACATTACTGCCATACACGAATGCATATTGTGAAATGCATTGAACGGGGACCCGGAAGTACGCGTAACGTTGGAAGCACTGCCTCAGCAGATAATTGAGAAGCACTAATTGGAGGCTTTACCCGGAAAATAGCCACCGAAACACATCTTCTGTCCGTGGACTGGAAGATGATTTGGTTGTTTGCAGGAGAAACAAAGGCTTGCCTTGTTGTTTGCCCGCACATTCGGCATAGATATGGGATTAAAACTAATTCGTTGTGGACTTACTCACCGCTGGGTGCAGTTTCTGCAATTGTTGGTTAGCCTGTTCCCTGTTTATTTTGAATTTCAAACACAATACAATGCCGTAAGAACACACACTTTTGAATGGCCAGCAGAGAAACAGAGATCGGTGCTGCCAACTCGTGGTATAGAAAAGGCGCGCGTGCCGCGCAATAGAGCCACGACCGATTATTTTAATTTTCGGCCCGAATTTCGCACTTGAAGTACTAGAGCACATTCGTTTCGATTTTAGATTTGAGTTTTAAATATATTATCGGGTTTTTGGAGGTGTTTTTGGGTAATAAAGCCGATTGCAATTGGTAACATGTATCTACACGCGAATCGACCACCCTTGCGGATAGTTCCGATAGCTGTTTGTACTGTAACAGCTGTTTGTACCCTACCGATGAGCATAGGTGGTTTCGGTGATCGTTTGTCATTATATGAAAAGTAATGCAAACAACGAACATTTAAAAATTGAGAATCCTTCAGTATTTTTACGTTATTTGATAACTATTTATGTATATATAAATTCATAAAAAAAAATTGTTGAAGTGATTTATTGTATATACCAGCTTTTGTTAACTTTCATAATATGTTGTTGTATTGATGTGTTTGTATTATGATGTTATGTCTATTATTTAATATTTTATTTACTGTCTTGCAACAAACTTGCAGAACAGGAAACTTTCAGAAAAATTGTTTGAAATATTCCATGCAACTAAGAGATTAAATCTCTCTTTTTAACAAGGCGCTTTATTTAATATAATTAATAAATAAATAAATCTGTTAAGTAAGGGATTATGATACTCACAATCTGTAATTTTAAGCACTCCGATTATAACGATAACATGGCCGATAATTCTCTTGACGTAGGGTATTCGCGAACCGCTGTGATTGCACTCAACTTGCCGTGTTTTGGTTTTTGCGACAACGTAGCCGCTTTGACTTCTCCCACATCCACGCTGGCTGACCATGCCCATAATTGAATTAGCGGCACTGATTGACTCCGACCAAAGCAACGATGCAGCATTGGATCTTCTACAAGTTGCTAATCTGCGTCGCGGTCATCCTGCTGCTGGCGACCGATGCCAGCGGTCAGAAGCACTTCACTAAGGCCAGGAAGCTGGAGCTGAGGTGGGTTTCGCTCCCTGGTAGAATAGTTTTCCAGTGCTCATCTATGTTTGTTGTTTCGCCAGAGAGGACGTGCGTCGTATGTTCCAGCACGCCTACGAGGGCTACTTACGCCATGCCTCCAACTACGACGAGCTGCGTCCGCTTACCTGCGACGGCCACGATACCTGGGGCAGCTACTCGCTGACGTTAATTGACGCTCTGGACACGCTAGCCGCTATGGGCAACTTCACGGAGTTCCGGCGCGTCACCCAGCTGCTGGAGCAGAAGATGAACTTCGATCGGGACATCAATGTGTCCGTGTTCGAGACGAATATCCGCATCGTTGGCGGCCTGCTCTCCGCCCACCTGCTGTCCAAGAGGGCCGGTATCGACCTAGAGCCGGGCTGGCCCTGCCAGGGACCACTGCTCCGTTTGGCGGAGGACGTGGCCCGACGTCTGTTGCCTGCCTTTGACACGAATACGGGCATGCCATACGGCACGGTGAATCTGCGTTACGGAGTGCCCAAGGGCGAGACCTCGGTGACGTGCACAGCAGGAGTGGGCACCTTCCTCATCGAATTCGGCACGTTGAGCCGGCTAACCGGCAACAGCATCTATGAGGAGGTGGCCATGCAGGCGGTGCACGCTCTCTGGGACCACCGCTCGCCTATCGGCCTCTTTGGCAACCATATCGATGTGCAGAGTGGACGCTGGACGGCGCTGGACTCGGGAATCGGCGCCGGTGTGGATTCCCTCTTCGAATACCTAGTGAAGGCCTCCATGCTGCTCAATCGACCCGAACTGCTGGAACTCTTCCACGAGGCTCGCGCAGCCATCGACAAGTATATGCGCAAGGAGGACTGGTACGTGTGGGTCGGCATGAACAAGGGCCACGTCACCCTGCCAGTCTTCCAGTCGCTCGAAGCCTTCTGGCCCGGCATCCTGAGCATTGTCGGTGACACGGAGCCGGCGCTGCGCACCATCTCGCGGTACATCGGTGTGTGGAAGAAGTACGGCTTCCTGCCGGAGTTCTACAACATCGCCGCGGGCGAGGCGTCGCCCAATCGAGAGGTTTATCCCCTGCGACCGGAGCTTATCGAATCGGCGATGTATCTCTATCGAGCCACTCGAAACGAATACCTGCTGGAGCTGGGCGAGCACATGCTGGAGACCATCGAGTTCAGTGCCAAGACCAAGTGCGGATATGCAACGGTAAGCAGTCAGTGCGGCACGTGATTTCGCGTATCAATCAATGTATAAATGGGGATTTAAATACGTCAAATTGATTACTATATCAAAGCCTTTATAATCAAAATTTCAATCAAAACCTTCCGCTATCTCCCTTCCGCAAACACCAAGAAGTAAGAAAGCTACTGTGTAGCCCTGTTCCTGTTCCCAGGGTTCTTCTGCGAAACTTTTACTCTTATTGAGTTCAAAAGCAAAGGACATTGCCTTGAAAATTAAAATGACTGCTAGGTTTTAAGCCTACGAGTCACGGCTTAAGATAGCGAGATAGACTCTTAATAAATATTTGCAACCTATACTAATGATGTTACCGAATATAGTTATTATAACTCTTATAGTCTCTGAGAAGTGTTTTTTTCATGCGGTTAGACGGACTTGATTAAATTGACTTGTGAGGTCTAGTTGTCAAGTGTCGACATCGTGATTCTCCATTATACAGATATTGGTTCATAATATAATCTTTGATTTGTAAAGTCTTAAACTCCTGATTATTTATAGTTAGAACTTATAGTTAAACCAATTTTTTTAGATATTTAAAAAATCCGGAACAGACATAAATACATTTCTTTGTTGGTGCTTCGTAGGGAACAGCAAGACATTCGCCATTTCATTGATTCTGGTAACAATTCGGTGAAGATCTTATATTGCTTTAGCTGGTGCATTGGCATTGCTACCACACGAAAACCATTTCTCTTTTATGTTTATGTCTCTCTGGCCTGGAGTTTACAAAGCCTACTAAGCTTATGAATAAATAATAAAATAAATAATAATTTTGAAATCTGTATTTCAGATTCGCAATGTGGTCACCCATGAGAAGGAGAACCGCATGGAGTCGTTCTTCCTGGCGGAGACGAGCAAGTACCTGTACCTGCTCTTCGACGAGGACAATTTCCTGCACGATGACGGTTCTGCTGGGGAGCTTTTATCCTCCGAGGACGATGTGTGTGTGGTGCAGGCCGGCGCGTACATCTTTAACACGGAGGCACATCCCATGGACATGTCGGCGCTGCATTGCTGCCACGCCCACAAGGAGGACATATATGCTGGGCTGGATCTGCAGCGCTTCAGTGCGCGTTCGATCTTTGAGAGGAGCCGGGAGCGGCAGCTTGCGGTGCAGGACCAGTGGACGCCACAGTGTCATCCGGAGAACTACGAGCATTACTACGTCCAGGAGAGGGAGAAGGAAAAGGGACAAGGACAGGAGGCTGGCAAGGACGGGGAAGCGTCCACAACCATGGCCGTGGACATTGAGGTGTTCGATGAGTTCCAACAGCCCGCCGGCGATCTGCTGGTGAGCAACTTTGAGCGGATACGCGAGGAGCGGGAGCTCAACCAGAGTCTGCAGCGGAGCGAGGTGCCGCGCAACCAACTGACGGTCAGTGACCTAGACGAGTTCTTTGCGCAGCGAAGGGATACCTTTGGCAGCGCTGCCGAGGCCCTCAATTACGTACTGGCCTTCATGGGCAACTTCACCATGGATGTGGCCTTCATCCGGGGCCTCCAGCTGTACGATACGAATATCAGTAGTGTCCTAGGTCCGAGCGCCCAGAAGGAGTACGAGTCGCGGATGCGATCTCTCTGGCAGCTGTACGAACTGGAGCAGCAGTATGCGGCCAACATCCGGCTGATCCAGGGCCTGGGGTTGCTCAGTTTCCTGGCGGACGGCGAACGCATGCACAGCCACTTGGCGAATGTGCTGGAGAGCCTGGACAGGCCTGCCCATTTGGAGGAGCAGAATGCCCAGGATCAACTCATGGCAAATGCCTCCTCCTCCTCCCTAATGGAGCTGGTCCAAATCCGCGAAGTGATACTAAAGGCACGCAATGGGTATGCCATTGCCATGGTTAATACCACCGCCATGCAGGAGTTCGCCCACCGCATCTACCTCATGGGCACCACCGAGACTACGGTGCGTTACCAACCGCTGGTGGAGCCCGGTGAACTGCGAATGAGACCCATGAAGGCGGTCGAGGAGCGGGAACTCTTCCGCTACGCCCGACGCATTGTCGACTTCCGGAAACGCATGGCCGAGACCGTGGACCGCCTCCAGACGCTCATGCAGGAGCTTCCGTCTGCCGCCCAGAGCAAAGGACCAGCCACGCCCGGCAGCGATGCTCAGGCAACGGGCAATGCGGACGCGGCCACTGTATATGCTGAGGCCAAAGCCAAGGCGCTGGAGGTGGCAACGGATCCGGATCAGCGGCAAAAGCAGCCTGCTGAGCCCAAGCCCAAGATCCACAAGGAGAAGCTCACAGAAGCTGATCCGGAATCGGAGCCCGAGGAGTCCGGCTCCGTTTGGTCACAGTTCGTGCAGACCATCCTCCGGAAGACCACCGTGCAGCGGGTCAAGTTCGATGAGGCCGTCCTCCTAGAGAAGACACGCAAGGCCCTAGAGCGGCATGCTCACAAGGACTTGCCGCATCACCTCTTCGGCTGCCACCGACCGGAATACATCGAGGCCTTTGCCTATCGGGACTTTTATCCAGATGCCCTGTAGTCCGGATCCGGGTCCGGGTCCGGCATCCGGGACCTCCCCGACAACTAAACACGACTGACATGTAGATATATGTATTTAGTTAGTTAAGAGGGGCATAAGCACTGGACTTGGCCTGGGACTGGCACTGGGACTGGGACACACATATGTAAGCAAAGAATCCTCAGACTTCTCGCAGAGATTTGATTTAGCCTCGTTCGGACTAGAGCCCTTAGAGGGCTCATAAGGAGCTTACCTATATACATGGGTACATACCTCAATCACGTTGGAGAAGGCAGAGGACTAGTACTCCCTTCTCCGCCCAGTTCCCAGACGAACTGGAACTGTTTGCACCGACTGGACATGCTTTTCTAATTCAAAATAGATGAATTTCAATGTGCTAGACAATGTCTTTTTAAGTAATTAAGATGTTCCTCTTGATTTTGAGGGAATTTCACATGTAGAAATTCGAAAGGAGTCCGAAATGTTGTACATTTTTCCTCTAAGCCAACTCCCAACATATTTAAGCAGAAATATAGTTTAGACAGCAACAGGATCTGGGTATCAAAGGGACTTAACTTAAGTGAATGTCAGGCACCTCGGCCTAGGCACCCCCTCAGTGTAAATACCCCTTTTTAGCTAAGAAAGGCAGGCAGCTCTGGTCACCTGGTCCCGCCAATTAATTTATTACACTTTTGTATTTTTTGTGGTTTACTCAAGACATTGCCAAGGCTTACATAAATGCGTATTTAAGCTGACATACTGTATGTGAATATAAATGTCTAACGATAGTCGCAAATGGCATTCCTATCTGAGAGTGGGTGTGAGTGTGCGTGTGCCAGCCAAGCCGCTTCGGCCTGTACTGTAATTAAATAGATTTATTTGTGTATTTATGCATTCAATTAGATTCGATTAGGCCGGAAATTGGCGACATCGAGAAAGTTGCACAACTGCGGGGGCATAACGAATTACGAGCAGCAGGCCGGGATGTGGGATCGCCACCTCAGGCCACGGGCAACGGGCTACGGGCTCCCAGCTCGGATTGCGGCTGCGATTGTTTGGACACGCAATGGCAATCGCCCTCAAATGGGTTTATTTTCGGAAATTGCTGTTTACTTCAAGGATTCGGTTTTTGGGCTTGTACCAAATTACGGCAACGACATGAAATGGAGCCAATATATACATAGTATATATCTGCCGGGGCGGGGGCGTTCTGACTTGAAACTTGCCATTTTTTTAAGGCAGCGTTCTGCTCCTCCTCCTTATCCTTTTCCTCCTGTGCTTGCGGACGACACCCCACTGGGTGCCCTGCAGGTTTGCGAAACTGTGATTGTGGGTCACACCACCCGACCCTGCCCTGTGGCTCCTCGGGCGGTGGGTGCGTCGTGGGGATGCGTACGTATGCCGTGCTGGTAACATTGCCTGCCATCCGGCAACAATGGGAAAACTTTAATGAGTACAAGTTGCTGCCAAATGGAGGCGAAGTGAAATGAGCAGAGAGACAGGCCGGGAGGCGGCAGGCAGCAGGCAGCAGACACAACTGGCGGAGGACATGGAGAACAGCGCAGGTGTCCTTGCTAGCTGCAGCGTAGTCCGCAGCCGAGTCAAACGAACCGAGCACGCCACCGGCTGCGGACGGATTCCTTTGCCGCATACAGAGTGCTCCCTCGGCCGTAGGAGTGGCAGCGAGTGGCAACTGCAGGAGCAGGACCAGGAGCAGGAGCTGGAGCTGGAGTTCAAGTTAAAGCAGAAAGTGAAAATTGGAGCAGCATGAAGCCAGGACTGGAGGCCACCGATGAGGGCGAGGGCGAGGAGGATGGCGAGGGCCAGGATCATCACGAGGGCGATCCCCGACCGCTGCCCTACGACTTTGAGAAGGAGCTAATCGACAAGTCCAATCGACACATCAGGCTCTACGAGGCCTTCGTTCCAGTGAGCCAGGGTATATAAAGCGGGATTTATTAATCTTTTTAAACGCATTAAAGTAGTACATATCAGCATCACCAGGCGCATCGATCTAGCCAACTGTTTCCGTCAGATTCCACGCAGTCTAGTCTCTCACCTATTTAAGCTAGGAATCTGGTAGCTCCCGTATTCCTCCGAGGAGTGCTCCCATTAATATCAGCACTACCAGACGCATCAATCTAGCCACGTTTGCTTTTATGCAATCTAGTCTCTCAGGTTTGTAAACTAAGAATCTGGTGGACATTTTTTTCTGGAGAAAGTCGCATTCCCCTGATGTGCTTTTTTATATATTTTATGACTTCTTAGATGACAAAGAGCCTCTAGTTTGAACTAATTATGATATATTTTCGAATATTTGTAGAGAAATTGAGATTGATGTTATTCTCGTTATTTCGACATCCTGCTATTTTTTATTCAATATTCACTCTGGGAATCATATGATATTGTGTCTAAAATGTTAAACCTTTCAAGTAAATCAATCTTGGGACCTATCATGGCATAATTCTGGACATTGTCTCAGTTAATTAGAAGTCCCTAGCTATTTCTGTGGCACCCCTGATTATAGTTCTTTTGAGTGTTTTATTCAATATTATTATTAATTATTATGAATTATTATAAATTATTCCTTCTGCTTTTCAGTGTATCCACTGACCCGGAAGTTTTACGCGCAGTTCGAGCAACGCCAGCCGGAGAACCCGTTGCGCTACCTGCCCCACACCTGGCCAGAAAAGCACCTGGAGCGCCAGCGCCGACTGGGCGCAGGGGTTCCCCTGCTGGAGTCGCAGGTGTACGGCTGGCTGCCGCTCCCGTGTCGCGATCGCGCCGCCGATCTGAACTTCCTGCACGCGCCCAAGCTGCGCTGCGGGATGACTGTGCACGGGGAGCGCTTGATCGCGGAGAGGATTACGGAGCGGCCTCCGTTCAACGGCCTTCGTTTCCTGCTCCATTAACCCCCAGGCTTTAGATATATGTGATTTGGATCACTGTGACTGCCCTCAAAAATATTTTATATACACAAATAGTAATATCTGTCATTCATAGTCCGTTCAACTTCAAACAGACTGCCTTCTGTGCTTATTATAGTAGCTTGAAGCCTTAAGAACCAATAAGTTGCTCAACTAACCCAAATTGTCGTTTAAGCTAAAGATTACACTTTTTTTCATAGCTTTATTATTAAATTACATAAGTAGAAAGCAATTCAGTGTGTTTTTAATCGAAAGAAACTATCTAAAACTCACATACTATTTTTTATCATTTATGATACTTATTTGTTTTTGAATTTACTGTTCCCTGTTAGTCGATAGTCAATTTATTAATTGAGCTGGCAGCCCTGCAGCAAATATTTGGCCATAAGACCTCTTCAGATCATTGCTATGAGTCCTTTAAAGTCAACTCAAGCTTTATAAACTAACTAATATTAAATTTTGCGCCCCCACTTAACCCCTAGTTAGGTAGCTGTTCGAGGGTTAATTTGAACCGTTTCGCCTCATCGAGTTGGCATTTCCCCAGCAATTAGTTGGCAACGAGTTGGCAGGCCCCTCACAATGTTTACGTTCTGCTCATTATTTTGATTTTGGTTTTCGTTGCTGTGTTCTCTCTGGCCATCGCCGGACACGAGTTTCGCCAGATAATAACACGGTTTAGCGATCTGCAACTCTTTCGCCTGGAATGAGCCCAGCAGCAGGCGTTCTCTGAGATCTGAGATTGTGGCGGGAGCCAACTACAACATGGTAGGTGTGTGCGGGAGCAGTTCGCCGGCAACGCTCGAAGGAAGAGGGATAATGGTGCCAAAGGTCATCACGTTTGATGGCCTCAACTGCAGGCGGGCAGCGCTTAATCTCTAGCGGTTTCTGTTTCGTGATGATGATCTCTATCTTCAATCTCCATGGCAGGCCCATTCGAACAAGGCGCGCAAAGCGGCCGCCCGGGAAGCGAATGCGAATGGGAATGCGAATGCCCAGCGATCCGGCTCGGGATCGAAAGGGGACACAGCGGAGCCAAGGAAGGCGCAGCAAGACACAGCCCAACCAGTGGGCCACGACAACGACCAGTTCCTGGAGTCCCTGCTCCAGACGCTCTATAAGATGTGTACGTATGTCATAAATCCGAGTTGTAGTCTCTTAATTGCTGCAATTAACTGAAATATTTCTTTACCGCTTATGAGCGAGTTTTTACGTTCTGTTTCTGCAATTCAAAGGCTCCGCAACTCATTCTGTGGCCCATTAAAAAACCAAATTGTAGTTAATAAGCGTGTACATTTATATTTCGATCAAAATCATATAATATATTTAAGGAGAAACGCACTCAAAGCGATCTTTGGACTTTGAAATTACCTCTATTCAGCTTAAGAAAGAGTATAGTATTTTGATGTTTGTCTTCAGAGAAAATATAATATAAAGGATCCTCAGTAATGCCAATTCTTTGAACTCTTCTAGGGCTACATCTACGACGTTTGGCGGAGTTTGTAATGTCCGAGCTGGGCGGAAACGAGATGGTCGAGTCCGTGGCAGCCTGGTGCGCCAGGAATCCTCACATTGCCATCTGCCTGCTGGCCGCCGGCGTGGTCTTCTTGCTGCCATTCCTCATAATCTTTGGCTTCGGCATAGCCACCATGCTGATGACGTTCACCGGCCTCTTGGTACTAGAAGGTTTGTATCGGATTCGACTCCGCATTGCTGAGATGGCATTATAATACCCAAATACTCCTTGCAGGCACTCTCCTCACGATCGTTTCCATGGTGTTCTTTGCCTGCCTGGGCGGGTTCATCGTCATCGTTCCGCTCTTCGGAGTGGCAGCCGTGGCTGCCTATTTTGGATTTGCCCAGGTCTACGGGCTGTACGATGGCGTGGAGCGCCACAAGGACACACTGCGCAAGATCCTCAGGGGTCCTCAGAGCAAGCCACGACACCAATCTCCGCCAGAAACGGTAATCATTGCCGAGGAGCCCACGTCGACTACATAAGACCCATACCACCACCCTTCTTACACATATTTATTAATAAAATATATCAAATAAAAATCAGTGCTGGATATAACAGAAAGCCAAAACAAAAGAGCTTTTATTTTCAAAGAAAATCAACGCTTTGGTCAACGCTTTTGAATCTTCGTGCGATAGTTTAAGAATGTGGTGTCTGAAACCAATACATCGATGGTCTCACCAAGTATAACATTAACCGATATTTTCCTTACGTCATCGATTTTCTCACGTTGCTTGAATACATAAATAGCAAAGTTTCCCACCTTTTTCAGCAGTCTGGCAGTGCCATATCAGGCGCGATTTAAGTATGACCAGCTGACGCATTTTCCTTACGTCACAATCCGTTTTAATCACTTTCATAGTTTGAGTGCGTTTTTATCAGCAGTATGTCCTGTCCATCTCATCGAAATTATCCCATGGAATTTTGAAGTCAAATGTGCGGACACACTGGCACCTTCATTTTGCATTACTTGATTTGTTAAGTTCTTGCTCACTTACGTCAAAAACGGTTACGTTTCTTCACTACGAAGTTTGGTTTCGACTCTTTCAAGTGTTACCAGCTGTCATGGAAGCGAAAAACCGCTCTTTTCCGGACGTCTTTTTTTTCTGAATTTTGGGATTTTGATCGAAAAGTCTGGCCAGCACACTCAAACTAAGAGAGAGAATTTTGCGTTCATATTTTGTTGTGTCCAAGTGTTAAAATAAATAACTCCTGCTTTAAAGCAGACTCAATTCCTTTGACGTGGTAAGTACTGGCAAATGTTTGAGAAACGTAAATGCTTGGGTGTGTAAGGGAAAGTGCAGGAAACATGTAGAAAAGCTGGATGGCCAGGGCAAACAAGTAGCTTGCGGGGGTGGGAGGGGCTGTGTGTGTGTATGTGGTAAGCTGCCTGACGTGTGTGTGTGTGCGTTGGAGCTGGATACATACAAACGGCATTTTTATGTATTCCCCCAAATCGCTAAGCTTGTTTTGCTGTTGAAATGTAAACAATGCCTCAGACAGGAAACCGTGTTTTTCCAAATTAAAGGCTCATTACTGATCCCAGGGCCACATACTTTATCTAATCTGTAGGTCCAGAATCCTTGATTCTGTCTCGGGTCTTGTGTATATGCACATTCTTGTGTGGCAACTCTGCGCAGCAAGCAGTGCATTTGTGTGCACTCGACTTTCTCTCCCTCGCACTCGCGCTGACCCGCTCTCCCTCTCACTCTCGCTGGCCATGTTGCAAGTGCTTCGTTCTCGTTCTTCTTTTGCCCTCCGATCCGATTCTGTTCCGTTTTAGCAAGCATTCTGGTCGGTCGCATTTTCCGCTGCGCCTTTATCCGAAGCTGCAAGTGAAGCAACATCAATTTTTTTTTTGTGTTTTTAAAGTGTATTAAGAAGAGAGAAGTGCCAAGCATAGTAATTAAATCACTCAAGGTTCGTGGCTCAAGTCTTCGCCAGGTAGAGACCGACACACATTTCTACCTGAGTCTACATGTCTCTTTCTCTCTTTCTGCGTGCAAGTGTGTGTATTGTGTGCTTGTTTGGTATACGCAGCATATTTTGTGTTATGCTACGGCATCTCAAAGCGGAAATGAGGAGTTTAAAGTTGAACGGGGAAAAGAAAAACAAATAAAATCGGCGACTAGTCAGCGATTAACAGCTAGTCTGTGTCTGCAAAATCATGGCGTTGTAGTTGGCACAAACTCCGTTTTGTTTTAACATATAAAGTTCTTTAGTTCTCTCACACCAACACACGGGCAGTGGTTAACTGTTAGGCAAATTACTCATTTATGTACTCTTTCTCTCTTTCTTGCAGGTGTGGTGTAAAGCGCCTTAATCACCAAGATGAGTTACATGCCAGCCCAGAATCGGACCAGTAAGTACTCCCACTAAGCAACTAACAGCAATCTCCTCTTCCCCCGTTCTCCCATTCGGTGTCATTGTATTGGATTTCACTTCCAAGAAACTCTGGCATCCATTTTGCACTGTAAAGGGGAAAACGGATGGAAAAATACTATTATGTCAAAGTTTCCAGTGGATTACAGCGTGCGGTTTCGGCTTACCGTTCTCTGTGAAATATCCAGATCCTCAATTTCCACTTGAAGCAATTATAAACAAAATCCAGAAAAAAAAAACATGACGGAAAGGATAATAATCAAATATTGCAACCCTTTAAACATTGTTTATCAATTTTTCTCAGTTTTGCTCATAGACAGCTATTTTTTCTTTTTCGATTATTTGAGAAAAATTACACATCGTGTATTTGTGATTAGTTGAGGGATATGTTACAAGGAATTCCCGGTCGAATGTTAATTGAAGACGGCGGAGTTTTGTTTTTGTTTCTGACACTGAATACAAATGCTGCGACATCAATTATTGCCTTTGTATTTTGTGTAATTTGTTCTCAGTTTCTTCCCCTGCTGGTAAATGCTGGGTATTTAGGGTAACTATCATCCATCATCCACCCCGGATGAATAATTGATGTATGTATGTACATACATTCCTGACAAGGGCTGCCCACATTTACATACTTGTTAATGCCCGAGCATACGCCACTTGGATGATCTTTTTTACAGCCACCACCAACAACCGAAGTCGAAAGGGAAAAGGACTTGAATCCGTAGGCAGAATTGTTCCTGCTCCTTTAGATTTAGCAATTTAACATTTCTTTTTTTGTGCCGTGGCTGCTGAACGGAATGGAAGTTCCAGCTACCTCCTCACTCAGTCTCACAGCGTGTTCCTTTTTGCCACTTCATTTGCAGTACCGTTGCTGGTACCCTTTTGAAAGTTGATGCCCGCCCACTCCCACTCACGCACTCGTGTGCTTGCACGTGGCTAGCTCACACACACTCTGTGCTTCCCACTCACTCACGGCGGCCTCTCATCTCCTGCTCTCACTCTTCCACAGTGTCTCCCAATCTCATTTTCAACTCGGCTGCACATTTCTTATGCTTTTTTTGTGTGTTTGCAGAATTTAATTAGTATGCGGCTGAGGCAGCAACTTCCACTTAAAGGCTCCTTGTTCTGTTCGCTGCTCCTTAATCCCCAAGCCTGACTCCTTTCGAGTGCGTGGTCGCACTCGAGGGATAGGAACTGAGGCAAAGAGAATGAGCGCTTAATCGATCTGGGAAATGAAACGAAATGGGATTTACAGTTCAGTACAGTACAGCCTGACCACAAACGAACACAAATTGCTGTAATTAGGGATTAAATATTCATAGCCGGTTTTGTGGTTGTGAGTTGAAAGTTGGTAGTAATCCCCTTGAAAGATGATTTCCTAAAATCTACAGAGAAGCCCACAAAATATTAAATTGGGGAACACATTTCATGTCATTAGTCCATGATACAATTAGATCGAATCATCATCATAATAAGTTGATGGGACCTTAAATATTTTTTGTAGTTAACTGTTAACATGTAGTTAATATGTAATTTAATATTTATTCCGGGTAACCATAGGGTACATAGCTTAGTGCCAAGCGAAATATGTAAGCAACAGGCAGAAGGAGGCCGCTTCGGCACTTGAGAATGTATATTCTTGAACAGAAACACCAGGCGAGCCGATTTAGCCGAAGAGACACCTAGTAGTTAGGTTGGGTTAGTTAGGTTAGTTTGTTAGCCTTGAGTTTCTGTAGATAACAAATAGGTTAATAATAAAAATCCTTGTTCGGACGACTTCTGACAATTTCTTTCCACCAGGTTTGCATTTAGAGGTCAAGAAAACAAGGGGAAATTTGAACTTCGTGATTTTATTCATATTCTAAATTAACGAAATGTTTATATTTCAACATTAAAACCTATATTTCTCGACCCTTCATTTCAATAGCTTCACTGTGTCGTAAAAGCAAGTTGTGGGGGAGGGAGGGCAGCTAGGGGAGTCGCGAATGCAAAAGCGAAAATTGCAAGAGTGGGCGTGTGGGCGTGGCTGTCTGAAATGAACTGTGTCCGCGCATATATCAAACAACAAAGGCGCAGGGCAGAGCGGAGAGGGAAGGCTGCTGGAACGGGGTCGGTCGGGGCATAATTAAGACTGAAGTGGCAAACAAAACGCCCCGCAAATCCATCCAAATCCAAATCCTTTTGCCAGGACTCTGCCATGTGTGAGCACACCCCCTTTCAGCTTTTCAGTAGCCGCCACCTCGTCCATCCTCCTTTTTTTTCTCTTTTCTGAACTTTGCGGGCATATCCTGCAGCGTTCAATTTGTCACGCTTCAAGTTTTTCTTTAGCAATTTTTTCCATGAATGCTGGCCCGGGATTCTAGGATGCTGCGATGCTGCGATGCTACGATACTAGGATGCTGCGATACTGCTCACTTTGCTGTCAGTCGCTGTCGTTTCCCATTTGGCCATCCTTTCAGCTAAAAACAGAAAATATGGAAATGGGTTGCAGCAGGTTAAGGGAGAGGGAATCGAGACCTAAATCAAATGGCAGGATGCTGTACTGTGCTGCACTCAGTCTGATGGCCATGTTCTGTCTATGTTCTTCTTTCAAAAGGTCCACACACACAAAATGTTGAAAAAATATTAAGGAAAGATAAATGAAAGGAGCTAAACACCGATGCTTGAAATACTCTAGAACAGAAATAAAAGGGGTTTCCGATTAAGAAAGCACATAAGGACCAACACAGTCGATATCCAAGTTTCGCCTTAGATCTTTCTAGGGAGAAACATTAAACACATATTTAAAAAATCATTTAGAGTATAGATTCTTCCTTGAAAACCATAGCAACTTGTTCAACCCGAAAAAAAAACTCCTGGAAGCTGCAAAGCATCTTTATAAATGACGGGGAGAAGGAAAAATGCAATCCATTACCGCGACAGCGTCTTTAATCCATTGATGAAAACTCTGTGGGCTCCCTCCTTTCCACCAAACTTGCTCGGCAAGCATTATTATTATTATTTACCCCCTTCTACCTTGCAGTGTCCCATAACAATCAATACAATCCGCCGGATCTGCCGCCAATGGTGTCCGCCAAGGAGCAGACTCTGATGTGGCAGCAGAACTCGTACCTGGGCGATTCCGGCATCCATTCGGGCGCCGTTACCCAGGTGCCGTCGCTGTCTGGCAAGGAGGATGAGGAGATGGAGGGCGATCCGCTTATGTTCGATTTGGACACCGGTTTCCCGCAGAACTTTACACAGGATCAGGTGGACGATATGAACCAGCAGCTAAGCCAGACGCGTTCGCAACGCGTCCGAGCTGCCATGTTCCCGGAGACGCTGGAGGAGGGCATTGAGATACCCTCCACCCAGTTCGATCCGCAGCAGCCGACGGCTGTGCAACGTCTGTCTGAGCCATCACAGATGTTGAAGCACGCGGTGGTTAATCTGATCAACTACCAGGACGATGCCGAGCTGGCCACCAGGGCCATTCCCGAGTTGATTAAGCTGCTGAACGACGAGGATCAAGTGGTTGTGTCCCAGGCCGCCATGATGGTCCACCAGCTGTCGAAGAAGGAGGCCTCGCGTCACGCCATCATGAACAGCCCCCAGATGGTGGCCGCCTTGGTACGAGCCATCTCGAACAGCAACGATCTGGAGAGCACTAAGGCAGCGGTTGGCACGCTGCACAACTTGTCGCACCATCGCCAGGGTCTCTTGGCCATCTTCAAGAGCGGCGGCATACCCGCCCTTGTCAAGCTCCTCTCCTCGCCCGTAGAGAGTGTGCTTTTCTATGCAATTACCACGCTGCACAACCTGCTGCTGCATCAGGATGGCTCCAAGATGGCCGTCCGCTTGGCGGGTGGCCTCCAGAAAATGGTCACTTTGCTGCAGAGGAACAATGTCAAGTTCCTGGCCATCGTCACCGATTGCCTCCAGATTCTGGCCTACGGCAATCAAGAGAGCAAACTGATTATCCTCGCCTCCGGCGGACCGAACGAACTGGTGCGCATCATGCGCTCCTACGACTACGAGAAGCTGCTCTGGACCACCTCGCGCGTGCTGAAGGTGCTGTCCGTCTGTTCCAGCAACAAGCCGGCCATCGTGGACGCCGGCGGCATGCAGGCGCTGGCCATGCACTTGGGCAACATGTCGCCCCGTCTTGTGCAGAACTGCCTGTGGACGCTGCGCAATCTGTCGGATGCGGCCACCAAGGTGGAGGGTCTCGAAGCCCTGCTCCAGTCGCTCGTCCAGGTGCTCGGCTCCACCGATGTCAACGTGGTCACCTGTGCCGCCGGCATCCTCTCGAATCTGACGTGCAACAATCAACGCAACAAGGCCACCGTTTGCCAGGTGGGCGGCGTGGATGCCCTCGTCCGTACGATCATCAATGCCGGCGATCGCGAGGAGATTACAGAGCCGGCTGTCTGCGCCCTGCGTCACCTGACCTCGCGTCACGTCGACTCGGAGCTGGCCCAGAATGCCGTGCGTCTAAACTACGGTCTGTCGGTGATTGTGAAGCTCTTGCATCCCCCATCACGCTGGCCGTTGATCAAGGCCGTTATCGGGCTTATACGCAATTTGGCCCTTTGTCCGGCCAACCATGCCCCGTTGCGTGAGCACGGGGCCATCCATCACCTGGTGCGGCTGCTGATGCGCGCCTTCCAGGACACAGAGAGGGTAAGTGGTGTTGGTATAACATACTTTCCATCAGTCATAAACTAATGTGACGCCTAATATTTCAGCAACGCTCCTCGATTGCCACCACTGGCTCCCAGCAGCCATCCGCTTACGCTGACGGCGTACGCATGGAGGAGATTGTCGAGGGCACGGTGGGGGCATTGCATATCCTCGCCCGGGAGTCGCACAACCGGGCGCTTATCCGCCAGCAATCGGTGATACCGATCTTTGTGCGTTTGCTGTTCAACGAAATTGAAAATATTCAGGTGAGTCGGTCAATTCGTTGAAACATGGATTGTAGCTAAAGATAAACTTCACTCTTAGCGCGTGGCTGCCGGAGTTCTTTGTGAGCTAGCCGCCGACAAGGAGGGCGCCGAGATTATCGAGCAGGAGGGCGCCACCGGGCCACTGACCGATCTGCTCCACTCGCGCAACGAGGGCGTGGCTACCTACGCCGCCGCCGTGCTCTTCCGGATGAGCGAGGACAAGCCGCAGGACTACAAGAAGCGGCTGTCCATTGAGCTGACCAACTCGCTGCTCCGCGAGGACAACAACATTTGGGCCAACGCTGACCTGGGCATGGGTCCCGATCTGCAGGTGCGTTCTTAGGCTACGAGGAGGAGGGTCTCCTCCTCCCCGGTTCATTTAAATTCAATCCCTTTCTTCTTGTGTTTCTAATTCGAATTCTTCTGAAAAATATCCCGCGCGAAGCGAACTTGTACATAAAATTGTAAATTTGTAGAGAAACTTAATCTAGTCAAGCATTATGTACTGGTATCATCCGTATCCGTATTAAGTATCGAGCTATATACATATTATCGCTATTACTTGGACTTGCTTACAATTTCGATAACGATTTCTTAAGAACTTGATTTGAGAATCGATTTTTATGTTGTATCTGTTATGTTATTTACCGCTTATCTTCCGTTATGTATTCCACGAACTTCGATAGATCGTAAATGGTAGTCGATAAGTAGGTAGCAAAAGCATTTGGCTGTAGACGACCATCGATTACGATAACAGTGCCGATACCGATTAGTTCTCATCGTATTTTATCCCTACACACCCACACCCACACCCTTCTCCCACCCCACCCACTCTTCCACTTATACCCACCCCCTGCAAAACAACCTTTTAAAAATACATACATTAAGTACATTAATATGAATTACAAAATTTATTTTGGTACATTCTTTGAATGTTTGCTGCTGCGTTTGTGTTTAATTATGATTTTGTAATTAATTAATTCACGTTTTTTATTTACTTTTTGTTCTTTTCTTTTTTTCCTTTATGTTTACTTTGTGTGTGTAAACAAAAACAAAACCAAAACACAAAAAAAACCCACCACTACCAACACAACTGCAACGGTAAATGAACCGAAAACAAAACCAATGACGGATAATCCACTGCACCAAAATCAAACTCACCTACATCACAACAACGCGACTCCCTTTCTCTCTCTGTTTCACTCTCACCATGCCCACAACCACACTCTCTCTTTCTCTCTCTCTCCCTTCCTCCCTCTCTATCACATTCACTTGCAAACTGCCGTTTGCGCGTGTCTTCTTCTTTCCTAACAACTTTTCACTTCTGATCCATCCCAAAATAAAAACAACAACACATAATGTGAAAACGAAACTGTAAAAAATACATCACCTAAACAAACACACGTACGATCACGCACACATTACGCACCCCAACACACACGTACACCGACCAACCAACCAAAAACCGATAAACGAACACGATAAATCGATCGATCACAGGATATGCTTGGACCCGAAGAAGCATATGAGGGCCTGTACGGACAGGGTCCGCCCAGTGTGCACAGTTCGCACGGAGGTCGCGCATTCCATCAGCAAGGTATGTATGTCATATGCATAAGCGAAGAGACCCCCGAGCCCCACCACCTACCCCCAGAAGAAGAAGATCCCCTCGCCCGCATAACCCCTCTAAAACGATAAAGAAAATTTAACGGGAACATTGTTCAGGTTTAGACAATTCGATATCTCCTTGGGCCCCCTCGCCCCAGCCCTATCTCCCTCGCATACATTTAATCGATATCGTGTCTCATCATTCAAATAAGCACTAAATAATTCCAAGCAACAAACAAAATGTTATGTTCACATCTAAACTTGCAGTGTGAACAGCAAATCTCCCCGTCCCGACCCCTCGCTAAATGTCACTATCTCTTTATCTCTTCCTGCTCGTTAACCCCCCGATTTCGTTAACCCTTAATTAATTACGGTGTGCATGCAAAGGAAGTAAATAAAAAATACTTTATTCTGTGTCGTAGTGACGCCCTCGATCAACTCTCAGTCGACCAATATCTTGGTTTTTTTTTTAAATACCCCGGTGGGGGGGTAAAATCTTCCTAAGCTCCAGGCCCATTTCATAGCTAAGAGTGGTTAAATTTTATTTACAACCAGAAGGGAACTTGTATCAATTAAGAATACGTATCCCAACATAAAATTAAGGTCCCCTTTCGATTGCATCTTGAGGAAAATTCAGCATTCGGACAATCATGCCAACGGGCCCAACTTTCAACCTTAGAAAAGAAACGAGAATAGTTTAAAATTGGAAAATCTTCGCACCTACACAAATACACCCACACATACACAGGAACAAAACAATAAATAAAACACTTCTCACTTGTCACACATAGCAACGAAATACAGCCCTGAAAAGAAGGATATCGATGACAGAAGAGTTCCTGTCTCTTTCTCTATCTCTTTCATTCTCCCGCTTACCTAACCAGGATATAAAGTGTAATACATCGATTGGACCGATAAAGATGAAGCAACAATTACTTTCTCTTGATTATTTCCAATATTTATCCTTTCGTTTACATATCTTTCGTTTGGTTTCTCATTAGAACCGCATCTAGAATTCACGTTTTCCATCAACAAAGATGATTAAGTTTGCATGTCACGTAGCCTGCGATTATCGCATAGAACTAGTCACTTTTATTCGTAAATCGTGTATATATACATGAATATACATATCTTAATATCTATATAGTTTGTAAGACGCGTGAGTGCATGCAGATTCGAGAACGCGAACTCGAATTGAATTTATGATCTGATCTTTTTGTGGTGTCATATTAATATAGTTCTTAGAATATATTTAAGAGACATTCAAAGAATGGTTTCGATATCCCTAGGTTATTGTGGAACAGAGCTTCTGCATGAGTGGAATCAACGTTAGCTGCATATATGAACAAATGCCAAAAGTAAATGAGTTTGAGTCAAAAAATGCCGCTTCTTCCTAAACAATGAAACTATCATGTTAACTCTACTTGTGCAGAGCTCCGTGCCTTCGGATCATTATCTGTCGGCGGCAGATTGATGAGTCGAGCTGCTAGGAAAAGCCTCCTCCGTCCCCGTTTTTTAATAATCAATTTCTCGCCCTGTTTTCTTCTCTCTTTGTTTGTCCGCAGGATATGATACTCTACCAATAGATTCAATGCAGGGTCTAGAGATCAGCAGCCCGGTGGGCGGCGGCGGCGGCGCTGGCGGTAATGCCGGCAATGGCGGAGCGGTTGGCGGTGCTGGCAACGGTGGTGGCGCTATCGGCGCTATCCCGCCCAGCGGCGCACCCACATCGCCCTATTCCATGGACATGGACGTCGGCGAGATTGATGCCGGTGCATTGAACTTTGATTTGGACGCCATGCCGACGCCACCCAATGACAACAACAATCTGGCTGCCTGGTACGATACCGACTGTTAGACAACACGCTAAGGGTAAGGGAGCCCGAGATTCCATTCGGCCCCACACACGAAAATACACGCCACACACACAGAAGCACTCACAAACGAATACCCCGTCCCCGGCATTATAGCCCTCTTCCACCGGCTGCCTTCTCAGGACTGGAGTAGAGGACGAGGGATGGATCACGGTTAATGGATCCGCCGATCATCATCGATCACAGATTTCACGAGATCAACGAAATGTGTTGATTTTACTTGACAAAAACGAATACGAAGACGAAGGGGACGCAGCTGTAACTGGATGCAGGATGAGGAGCTGGAGGAGGAGGTACTGAAGGCCGGTGGAAGAAGGCTATTATTCACACAACACCCACTTTCCTTCCACAGAACAACACACACAACGCATACTTGCAAAATACATATATATTAATTATAATGCGAATGCAGCTGCAAAAAAAATGAAATATTCTATGACTACATATTATCCTCATAACTGAAATGGAAAAATTAAACAAATGTTTGCAATAGAACTCGTACATTTCCTTCACACGGTGTTCATCTATTTATTTTCGGGATGGAAGGCTGGGAAACTGTTGTCATTGAAGATATTTTATTGCTAGATGTGGCTTATTTTAAACCGCGAAAGCTATAGCCAGAGCTCACTGAAGACTGATTGCCAGAGGACCGCATTAAAAATGGAATCGAAACAAACCGCTCAATTTAGCTTTCTTTTTGCGTTCTCGCTCTAAATAGGAGATAAGTGAAAGATATACTTCACTTGTAAGTATGTGTGTGCGCTTTACCTGCAATGTACAAGCTTGTACTTGTTAAAAGATCCACTCAGTAGCGAACGAGAGTTTTGAAATTAAGGTGTTGTAACGAATAAATCGATCTGAAGCTTTGGTTTGAACACTTTGACGTCCTTAGCAAACTTTGCCGTAAAATTAGAAAAGTGAAGCCGTTATAAACTTAAGAAATTGAATTCATTTAAAATCTCTAAATGCTTCTAAAGCATAAGGTTGGTTACATTTACATATACAAATCTAAGATTTTTCATTCTTAAATTCTAGAAAGATATCAGTCATGTCAGAAATGAATTATATGAAGAGATACTAAAATTCTGTTAAAAAATTGTTTAAAAAACATTTTGTTCTTTCTTAAAGACCAATATGCTTTCGTGTACATATCATATTCTCTTTACTGAATTTCTTGTCATAGATGTATGTGTATTTTTTGTTGTAGTGCACCAGAGTATGATTAATTTCACGATGATCAGCTTGTCTATGTTGACATGCCACTAAAAGCTGGAAGAGTCTTTTGTGCCCTACCCGGATCTAAATTTTTGCCAGATCAAAACTTCTTTTCTGTTAACAATTTAACAAATATTTGTTTATTATCAGTAAAGGTAGGGAGGGACATATATTTAACATCTACAGGTGCTTGCCGAACCACTTGTGATCCACGGGTGAAAGCCACCGGTGGCAGCCGTTGAGGTTGTTCTGGATCACATACTTCATGGTGAAGGGGTTCTCGTTCGTGCGCGCATGCTCCTCCTCTGCCGCCCGCTGCTCGTCAAGCATCTCCTGAGAAACGACGGCGGCCTGGAACGGCAGCTGGTTGGCCACTTGCTGCAGGAAGTTCTTGACCTCGACGAACTCGCATTTGCCGGCGATCTCGACAATAACCCGTCCCGCCTTGATGGGGGTCACGTAGTGATCGATGGCGCCTTTGCCGCCGCCCATGCGCTGGCCCTGTCCCTTCTTGGTGATTGGCTGCCAGGGCGCGGGTACACGCCAGGTGGCGAACATGGTGCTAACATTCATCTTCCGGCCGATGGTCAGGCGCATCATTTCGTAGTGGCCCCAGCGGAGGCGGCCGCCTCCCGTGGCCACGATTGCGTACTGCTTATGAAGCAGAGTGTTGTGCACCGATTCCGGACCGCGCATGTAACGCAATCGCTTCTGCATCTTGGGCGGACGAATGTTTGGCGGCAGTTGCGGCTGGCGCTCCATGATCCTCAGCTTGGGTCGCTCCGGCTGTTCCACATCTGTGGGTATGGGATTGTTACTGCGTGTTTCCGTCACATATGTAGCTTACTTACTTTTATATTTGATGGGTGGAGCGAAGTATTTGAGGCCGGCCGTATTGACAATAGCAATGTTGCCCGCTGTAAGATAAATTCGAGAAATGGCATTATTCTCTATGTAGAGAGATAAGGAAATATATCACATACTTGCCAGAGTATGCTTGAAAAGCTGTGTGACAGTTTTCAGGGCCAACATAGCTGGTTTTCACTTAGATTTCCTAATATTTCTTAAATGAAAACCGAAAATGTGTTGCATCAACAAGGAGCAGGGTTGCCAGCGTTGATGAATTCGCAGTGTGACCATTAAAGATAATTAGAACTAAATTTGAATTGCAGCAATCGGTTTCACGCTAGAAAGTTATCGGTTGTATGCTCTTGACTTTGGAAAATGAGTATGTCTCGAATGTATTATAGCTTTGCATATGAAATTATTCGGTATCATATTTAATAAAATATTTCTTAAAACTATTCACAAAATGCAATTTAACATTTTTTGCAAAATTTATAAGAAGAAAGTATATTTCTTATAAGTTTTTTAAAATGTTGTACCATAATTTTTTTTTTCTTATATATGTACTATTATATTAAATTACACATATAAATAAACATTTAAAATATTTCAGTTCTATTTTATTTATTCGGAAATATTAGAACACTTTTAAAGTTTATAAATTGAGCAACTATTGATTTAATGAACTCTTAGATACTTAAGATAGTACATGCCAAATAATTCGAAAAACTTAAAATTGCTTATATTCTATGTAACAATACTTTTGTGACCAAGTCCAGCTCTATATATAGTTTTTAGAGCTGCCAAAACATCGATAAGTTTTGTATCGACTCAGAAGTAGCTTCAATTGTTAAGGTTGATTATAAATATTAAATGTGAAAATTAAGGGTACTCCTGCAATCAAAGTAATTGCACACAATATGAGATGATAAATGCATTTCGGCAACTCTTTCAATGGCCGGAGTTCTAGGTAATTTACTTTGGTATATGGTAATTGTTGCAAGCCAACTATTCTTTGGAAATCTAAACATTGTTGTTTTGAAAATAGTTATTAACCATCGCGATACTTGAAAAACCATCGATGGTGTGCCAGAGACAAATAATCGATATGTGGTATTATCGATAGTGTCATCGATGTTTTTTCAGCTCTACTACCTACTGCATACAATACACGAAAATAAATTTTTTTGACCAAATCGTGCATGTTTTCGCTACTTAAACCTACAATTCGCCGTGTTCGTAGTCCCATAGTGGGACGTTCGTCCGCCCCGTCCCACGTAACGCATCGCTTCCAGCGTCCAGCGTTCCCACTTGTCTGTTTGTTATGAATATATCGAAGGTGACAACATCGCTTGGTGCCGCCGAAAAGGCGAAACCCGAACGTGTGGCCTCTGCGGCGGTGGCCGCCTTCACTGCGGTCAGCATCCAAAAGCGCGGCGGCGGCGCCGACGATCCGGCGGAGGATCCGACGCGCAAGAAGGCCAAGACGGAGCTGCTTCTCGGAACGCCCAGTCCAGCACCCAGTTTGCCCGCCAAAGCGGTGGCCCCGCCGTCGTCACAGCAGCTCCTCTACCATCGTGCTGGCCAGCAGGTGAAGGCCCAGCAGGTACAGGTGCAGGCCCAGGCCAAAATTGCGCTTGATTCACAGGACGCGCAGGCCACCGGCGGCCAGGAGGATGGCACCTGGGACGCACGCGACCAGCAGCAGATAATAGTATGTAATTACGGCACTGGCGCCGAGATGAGTGCAATTAAGACGGAGGACGCCGACAAGCAGAGTGAGTTCGCCCCTTAAAAAGCAGCCAATGCCAACCCCACACTAACCCTCTGATTCTCGCCCTATGCAGCCTTCGCCAGCTTTACCAAAAAGGAGGCCGCCTCCTCCTCGTCCTCCTCCTCCTCATCCACCGCCTCCATCATCTCAATTGAGCCCAGTGGCTCGGGCCAGGATCATACGGAGAATCCCGGCAAAGTGGAGGATCTCGACTTTGTGGTGATGCCAGCCGCCAGCGGAGACAACGCGGTAACCGTGGCCACCGTCCCTACTGTTAGTAATGCCCCGACAGGAGCCACCTCTACCATCATACTTAATGCCAACAATGGCGCCACAGGTGGCGGAACTGGAGGGGTTGGCGGCACCACCGCCACCATTCTCACTCAGAAGCCCGGCCAGAGCAATTATAACATATTCAACACGACGGTCACGGGCAGCCAGACGGGGCAGCCGACCACGACGCTACTTAACCGGGTGAACCTGCACAATAAGATGAAGACCACCCAGCTGGTAGTCAATGCCAAGAAGCTGTCGGAGGTGACGCAGACCACGGCCAAGGTGTCCATTGGCAACAAGACCATATCGGTGCCGCTGCTCAAGCCCCTGATGAGTGCCAGCGGAGCGGCCACCGCCGGCGGAGCCACGATCGTAGAGAACAAGCAGCTGCTGCAGCCGGGCGGCCAGGTGACGACCGTGGTAAGTGCCGCTCAGTCGTTGGGTGGCGGCCAGCAGGGCCACCCACACGTCCATCCGCATGCGCATCCGCACACTCACCACAACTTCACCAAGTTGATCAAGCGGGTGCCCAAGAACACCGGCGGCACCATCGTCTCCTTCTCGGGGCTGCAAATCAAGCCCGCAACCACCAAAATCGTGGCCGCCAAGGTGGTAAACAAGAAGATGTCGCTGCCGCTACAGCTGCAACACCAGCACCAGCAGCAGCAGACGCACCAGCTGCAGGTGACCAGCGGAGGGGGCTTGACCCCAGCCACCGGCAGCATAGTAACCATCACCACAACCAATCCCAGCCAGACGTACGCGATGGTCCAGGAGGCGTCCGCGTCGATGTCGGGCGTGGCAGGAGCGTCCGTTTCAGAGGACGATGCCGCAGCTCCCCGCAAGATAACCACTTACACCGAGAACATCCAGAAGATCCTCAACAAAAGTAAGTCCCAGGAGGCGGACGAGTTTACAAACATCAACAGCGTGGTGATTAAGCCCCTGGACAAGAACTGCCCGCCCAGCTTCAACATCTTCAAGCAGCAGCAGCAGGCTCAGCAGGTTCAGGCGGCTCAAAGTCAAGCGAATGCCGCGGGAGGAGGCACCGGCACACCCGTGACGGTGACCATGACGAGCTCCTCAGATCTGGGAGCCACCTCCACCGTCTCCGTGTCGGCGGGCACCATCTGCATCAATAGTCCGGGGATGGGCTCGCGACCCATTCTCTCCATTCAGAATAAGAACATATCCCTGGTGCTCTCCAAGACGACGATGGCACAGCAGAAGCCCAAGATGATCACCACCACCACGATGGCCAGCCAGTCGGCGCTGCAGATGCACCATGCCCTCGTCCAGGATGTCAGTGGCCAGGTGGACAAGGCTGGATCGTCAACCAGCACGGCAGCGGCCTCCGTTGCTGCTGCTGTTGGTGCTCCCATGCAGCTAAAGCTGACAACTCTGGCTAACAATGCCTCGACCACCACCACGATGGCCAGCCAGTCGGCGCTGCAAATGCACCATGCCCTCGTTCAGGATGTCAGTGGCCAGGCGGATAAGACCGGATCGTCAACCAGCACGACAGCGGCCTCCGCTGCTGCTGCTGTTGGTGCTCCCATGCATCTAAAGCTGACAACTCTGGCTAACAATGCCTCGGCCTCCAAACTAAACGTTAGCTTGGCCACCGAGGGAGGAGCCAAGCTGGAGGAGATTGTCGGCGAGCAAAAGGGTACTAAGCAGCTGCTGGTCAAGCAGGAAGCCACGGTGAAGGAGGCAATGAGTGGGAGTGCGATTGCCACGCCCAGCGAGCAGGAGCGCAGCGAGGAGATGGGCACGCCGGAAAAGCAACGCCAGAATGCCAACAGCGCAATGACGACCATCAACCAATCGCAGAATCTGAATCAGAATCAGACTCAGGTGGCCCCGGCTCCAGCTCCATCTGCAGTTAATTCCAGCACAGCCAATCCTCCCGCCGGTGCCAGTGCCAGTGCCACGCCCACAACCGTGAATAGCAATCAGCGGACGGGAGCGGAAGACTCGAATAATGCCCTGCTCAAGCAGCTGTTGCAGAACAGCAGCAGCAGCCACAGTCTCAACCAGATCAGCATCACATCCGCGCACGTGGCCGGCGCCTCCTCCTCGACGGCTCCCCTTTCCGCCCGCAAGGTGATCAATGTACGCGCGCCCAGCATGGGAATGGTCAGCAGTCTGGAGGCGCAACTGGCTCGCCCTGTCATACCGCCGGTACCTACAGCCACGCCAGCGAGCAGTAGCAGTAGCGGTGGGTCCGTGGCCACGCCCACCACCACGGTGGCCAGCAGCGGTAGCGGTGGAGCTGGCCAACAGGTGGTCACGGCCTCGTCGGTCGTTGGAACTGCAGTTTCAGCCGTTGTAATTGCCAGTGCAAGTGGAAGTGGCAGCGGAAGCGGAAACGAACCGAAGCTGGAGCAGAAGAACGAGCAGCCGGTGGTGGTTGCCACCATGCAGAACCAAAACCAAGGGCCACCACCGCAGTCTCAGCCTCAGCAACAGCCACAGCCACCACCGCCTCCGCAGCAGCAACAGCAGCAGCAGGTGCAGGTGCAGCTGCAGGCACCTCCGCCGCCGCCTCACCAGGTCAAGCAGACCGTGCAGATTGTGTCCAAAGAGACGTCCTTCATCTCTGGACCCGTGACGACCAGCAAGGTGGTCACAGATAACTCAAGCAAGCCCACAGAGCTGCTGGCACCGCCGCCCTACGAACTGGCCACAGCGCCCGTGTCCAACGTTACCATCTCCATCTCCACCAAGCAGCCGGCGACCAAGGAGCTGCAGATGAAGCCCAAAGCGGTGGCCATGTCCTCGCTGCCGATGGATCAGAGCGAGGAGTCGCTGCCAGAGCAAGCGGAACAGCTGCCGCACCCGGAACAGGGAGGAGCCATTATGGCGGCGGCGGGAGGAGCGCTTGTAACTGCGGCCTGGATCAACAGCAATCATCTGGAGACGGTGGGGGGCTTGGGAGCCTCCAAGATACCCTTCAAGCCCGGCGAGGCCCAAAAACGTAAGCTGCCCATGCATCCGCAGCTCGACGAGAAGCAGCTCCAGCTTCAGCCGCAGCAGCAGCAGCAACAGGTGGAGCTGCCGCTGAACTCCTCCCTGCCGGCAACTCAACCCACTTCCGGCACGGAAAAGGTACAACTGGTGTCCACCATAGCGAGCTACGTAAAGAAGTCCGGAGCAGTGGGAGGAGGACCTGGCGAGCAGGTGCAACTACAGCCCATGCAGAGCCAGGGACAGGTGCAAATGCAGGCCCAGATGCAGGCGGCCATGCAGGGACAGCTAGCCGGGCAGATGCCAGGACAAATCCCGGGGCACATCACCGGGCAAATACCCGCCCAAATGCAGCTTCAAGTGCAGCAGCACCAGCTTCAGGTCGCCGTCCATCCCCAGCCTCAGCAGCAGCAGCAGCATCAGCATGCGCAGCATCAGCAGCAGCTCCAGCTCCAGCACCAGCACCAGCATCAGAACCAGAACCAACACCAGCAGCCCGGCACGGTTTCGGTTCCGATCCCGATATCCCGAACGGATGCCGTGCCTCATCCCGTGCCCACCATGGAGCCCAAGGCGGGGGATCAACGGAAGCGACGCAAACGGGAAGTGCAGAAGCCACGGCGCGCAAATCTGAACGCCGGCCAAGCGGCCGGAGCTCTCAAGGACCTAACGGGCACCTTACCGGCCGGTGCCATGGTTCAGCTAGCCGGAATGCCACCGGGAACGCAGTACATCCAAGGCGGAGCTGCCGGCGCGGGTCACGTGATCACGGGCGGCGTCACGATCGGAGGAGGGCCAGGAGCGGGAGCGGGCGCCTCGCCGATGCTCAAGAAGCGAGTGCGCAAGTTCTCCAAAGTCGAGGAGGATCACGATGCATTTACAGAGAAGCTGCTGACGCACATCCGTCAGATGCAGCCGCTGCAGGTTCTGGAGCCGCACCTGAACCGCAACTTTCACTTTCTCGTCGGCAGCAACGAGGCGGCCGCCAGTGCTGGGGGCTCGCCCTCCGCCAGCGGTGGAGCCAACTCAGGGGCCTCATCGGCCGGCGGCTCATCCTCGTCCTCATCGGCTGGCGGCGGCAAACTTAAGAGCGCCTCCCTCGGCAACCGGGGCTGGCCGCTCGGCCGGCACTTGGAGGGCCTGGAGGACTGCGACGGGGCCTTGCTTGGCCGCTTCGGTCGGGTGTGTCTGCCGGGGATTCCCTCGCTGTACGATAGCGAACGCTTCGGAGGCAGCGGTGGCTTGGTGGGAGGATCTGCTGCCACCCGATCGCCCTCGCCGTCTGTGTGCGCGGAGGTGGAGAAGACGCTGCCAATGTCCAGCATACAGAATGACTTCTACGACCAGGAGTTCTCCACGCACATCGAGCGCAATCCGCGCGAGCGCCTGCAGCGCCACATTGGAGCCGTTAGGGACTGCAATCTGGAGACCATCGAGCTGGTGGAGAGCGAGGGCGGGGCGGCCTGGGCAGCCCTGCCGCGACTCACCCGCTATCCGGGCCTGATAGTCCTCAATGGGAACAGCCGGTGCCATGGACGCATGTCGCCGGTGGCCCTGCCAGAGGATCCGCTCACCATGCGCGTGCCCGTGTCTCCGCTGTTACGCTCCTGCAGCGAGGAGCTGCGCAAGGCCCAGCAACTGGAGCTGGGCATGGGCATGGGATCTTTGGGCAATAACAACAACAACAACTACCAGCAGAAGAACCAGAACGTGATACTCGCACTGCCCGCCTCGTCTACAGAGAACATAGCCGGCGTGCTGCGGGATCTGGCCAATCTGCTGCACCTGACGCCCGCCCTCACCTGCAAGATCATTGAGGACAAGATGGGAGCCGGCGGCGACAAGCTAGGCGACGAGACGGCGATGGAGCAAGCGCAGGAGCTGGACGAGAAGCACAAGGACGACTTCAAGCGGCCGCTGAACGTCAGCAATGGCCACCTGCGCAAGATCCTTAACGGACGTCGCAAGCTCTGCCGCAGCTGCGGCAATGTGGTCCATGCCACCGGGCTGCGAGTGCCGCGGCACAGTGTACCGCCGCTGGAAGAGCAGCTGACGCGCCTGGCCCAACTGATGGCGATGCTGCCGCGCAAGTCGGCGCCACCACCCTTCGCCTACTTCTGCGATCGCTCCTGCTTCGCCAGGTTCAAGTGGAGCAGCGGCAAGGAGGCCCAGGCGGCGGAAGCGGCCAGCCTGCTGCTTCAGCCGGCGGGGGGCAGTGGCCCTAACTCGGCCAACAACTCCTCTTCGATGGACTCGCCCAGCAGCAGCTCGTGTGCCAGCGGCTTAGCGGGTGTCGCGGAAACGGTGGTTAAGCAGGAGCCCGAGGACGAGTCGGACCTAAAGCAGGGAATGCCCGGCACTCCCACCACCACCGCTAACACCACCAACCTGCCTGTACAGCGCAAGTGCATCGTTAAGTGCTTCAGCGCGGACTGCTTTGCCGCTGCAGACTCCACGGCCATCAAGCTGGAGTTTGACGGAGCATCGGGAACGGGATCTGGAAGCGGAGGCAACGGAGCAGCCAACAACACAGTGTGGGAAACGGAGGCTAGTGGGCAGCAGCAGCACCTGGAGGACACCAGGCAGTGTGTATTCTGCAACCAGCGAGGCGATGGCAAGGCGGACGGGCCCTCGCGACTGCTCAACTTCGATGTGGACAAATGGGTGAGTGCTGGGCGCCCTCGACTCGTCGCAATCCTTTCTGATGTTCATATCTGTATCTTCTCCATTGCAGGTTCATCTCAATTGCGCTCTGTGGAGCAACGGCGTCTACGAGACGGTGTCCGGGGCCTTAATGAACTTCCAGACGGCGCTGCAGTCGGGACTAAACCAGGCGTGCAGCGCCTGCCACCAGCTGGGCGCCACCATCAAGTGCTTCAAGTCGCGCTGCAACAGCTTGTACCACCTGCCCTGCGCCATACGCGAGGAGTGTGTCTTCTACAAGAACAAATCCGTCCACTGCAGCGCCCATGGTCATGCGCACTCCGGCCTAGCAGGCGGAGGGGGCTCTGGAGCTGGATCCACGGCTGCCGGCAGCAGCGGAGTAGCGGGAACGGAGAACGAACTGAGTTCGCTGGTCGTGCACCGGCGGGTGTTTGTTGATCGCGACGAGAACCGTCAGGTGGCCACCGTCATGCACTACTCGGAGCTGAGCAACCTCCTGCGGGTGGGCAACATGACGTTCCTCAACGTGGGCCAACTGCTGCCCCATCAGCTGGAGGCTTTCCATACGCCTCACTACATCTATCCCATTGGCTACAAGGTGGTAAGTAGACGGCGCTGCTTCCTCCGCCCATCAAGCTTGTGAATCACTACTAAGGGCGACATTCTAACCTCCGTACCTCTTCACAGAGTCGCTACTACTGGTGTGTGCGACGACCGAACCGTAGGTGTCGCTACATTTGCAGCATTGCCGAGGCCGGTTGCAAGCCCGAGTTCCGCATCGTGGTGCAGGACGCCGGCGAGAAGGAGCCGGAGCGTGAGTTCCGCGACAGCTCACCATCGGCGGTGTGGCAGCAGATCCTGCAGCCGATCACTCGTCTCCGCAAGGTACACAAGTGGCTGCAGCTTTTCCCGCAGCATATCAGCGGCGAGGATCTGTTCGGACTGACGGAGCCGACCATTGTACGGATACTGGAGAGCCTGCCGGGCATCGAAACACTCACCGACTACCGCTTTAAGTACGGCCGCAATCCGCTGCTAGAGTTCCCGCTGGCAATCAATCCATCGGGAGCGGCACGCACGGAACCCAAGCAGCGGCAGCTGCTCGTCTGGCGGAAGCCGCACACGCAGCGCACGGCCGGCAGTTGCAGCACTCAGCGGATGGCCAATTCAGCTGCCATTGCCGGCGAGGTGGCTTGTCCGTACAGCAAGCAGTTTGTCCACTCGAAGAGCTCACAGTACAAAAAGATGAAGCAGGAGTGGCGCAACAACGTGTACCTGGCCAGGTGAGATCCCAAGTCCCTATCTTCCAGTTCAGGAACTCACCGCTATCTTCTCTACCCCTCCAGGTCCAAGATCCAGGGACTGGGCTTGTATGCCGCCCGGGACATTGAGAAGCACACTATGATAATCGAGTACATTGGCGAGGTCATTCGCACCGAGGTGTCCGAGATACGAGAAAAGCAATACGAGTCCAAGGTAATGAATGAATGATCTCCATTCCCATTAAGTACCCCTTAGACTTATCACTGCTCTGACCTTACAGAACCGCGGCATCTACATGTTCCGGCTGGACGAGGATCGCGTGGTGGACGCCACCTTAAGCGGCGGCTTGGCGCGCTACATCAACCATTCGTGCAATCCCAACTGTGTGACGGAGATCGTGGAGGTCGATCGCGATGTGCGCATCATCATATTCGCCAAGCGGAAGATCTATCGCGGCGAGGAGGTTAGTTTTCGAATAAAGAGAACAAGGTCTCCCTTACTAATACACCTTTTCATTCGCAGCTCTCGTATGATTACAAGTTCGACATCGAGGACGAATCGCACAAGATACCGTGCGCCTGCGGGGCGCCCAACTGTCGCAAGTGGATGAACTAAGGGACTTGAGACCAGGAGAACCGAGCTATTAAAGCTGGAGGAGCGGCTGCGTTCGCTCCGCGCCCAGTGAACACAGGAATTGTTATAATCTGATCAAATAGTTAGTTTCACGCTAAGCAGTATATAGTAGAGACCGTGTACATATATACAAATCCAGATGCGCATATATATATTCATATATATATATATATATGCGAGAGCATAGACACTTGTAAGTTATGTATATCGATGATGATGATGATGATGTGCCCACTGTAGCTAATTTGTATCCCATATATATCGCTCGTGGTAGGAGTGGAGTCAGAGATAGAGAGAGTGTTTCATAGTTTCAATTGAACGATTGCCATCGTTTCCCCCATATACATATATATATAAATATATAGAAAGAGAATATACATAAATGTTAATGCTAGGACATGACCGCCGCGCGCCCCTGTAATGTATTTCTAACCCCCTCTCACAGCGTACATTTTATAGCACCATCTCCACACCCATCACATCCATTTTAAAAATAATTGTGAGATAAGCAGACCAACCGTTGGCCAACCCAAACTTGACTTTATGCGTGTGTGCCTTCCCTTCTCTGTTTACCATTACTATTATTATTACTATTATTATTATTATTATTATCATTATCGTAATTATAGTTATTTTTTTCATTTTTTTTGCATTACTTCTTTCTTCTATCGACGCCAGGAGGAGACACGATGGAAGCTAGCCATGTTTCTCAAGCGGTGTAGTAGTATTTGAAATGTGTACAACCCCTTCTTTCAATATATATATATATATACGCTGATAGGTATATACATATTTTATTTTATATTATTATTTAACTAGTTTTGCAATTATGTACGGTTAAGCATAACAACTAACTCCAGCAACTATTTTTCATCCCCATTAAGTGTTAAGTAAACTTTTATGCCACCATTTTAAAAGCGAACTAGTTTTATTTTATTAGTGGACTTAAACAGCTTGCAAAAGGCCAGCCTGGGAGTTTTTCGGGGCGAAGAAATACTACATAAAACAATTCTTACACGTCGTCGCTCTTAACTACAATAACAAAACATTCACAAATTGCATGTATTTATCCCCTAGTAAGTGTTAGGTACATCTTTATGCCTTGTTTTCGATAACAAAAACATAAAAACGTAACACACTTCCATAATTTGTCCGACTTCTATCTTAAAATGAAGTGCCCAACTATGGAATTAAACCACTTACAAGGAGGTCTTCCTCCTCGCTTCCCAAAACTCTCGGATTGTACCCTTGTTTATGTTCTATACTGTAATTTAAACGAGCTTACACAAACTCTGTACGCTTTCAAGTCACACAAGATGCAACAAAATGGTTATAAAAATTAAACAAAGGAGGCTACAGGCTACGTTCGTGGCTTGGCACGCGACACGAGGCGCTGCAGCTGCACACCGGCCGCCAGGGTGAGGATGTCGAAGTTCTTGAGGTACCACGAGATGTTGTACATCAGGTGGATGCGCCAGTTCTTGTCCAGGAACGACTTGTAGAACTCGCTCATCTGGTCCGCGGAGACCTCTTCGGTGCCGCTATTCTTGTGCAGGCGCACAAAGTCGTCCTTCTCCTGTGTGCAGCGAAAGAGAAAGAGATGGCATTAGGACGTGCAAGGCCAAATGCATGCACTACTCTCACCTCATAGAAGCGCTTGTTGTGCCGCGTCCAGAAGTCCACGTTCCAGGCCTCCACCTCTGTCCGCTTGAGCCGCAGACTCCGCGCTAGCGGTGTCTCACTGTCGTCATAGTGGCGCACATACGGCCGCAGATTGGACTGGGCATCCGGTGGCCCAATGTAGTCACACTTCACGGCCTGCGGATCGGGTTTGTGCGCCAGGCCGACGGCGGTGTCGGTGGCGGCGCCCTTCTCTGGTCCCGCGGGCGGCGGCTGCACCACCGCATAGCAGCGCGATAGCTGCTTGGATTCAAGTAGAATATGTCACTTAGATTCTCCAGATGTTCCCTTGAGGCGGGGACTCACTTGGGTAAACAGTATCCGGCGGTGGGGCTGGTGCTTAAGGCATTTGTTCATTATATCGAGTTAATATGCCAATTGTTTTAGTTGTTGTTATGTTATGTCAGTAGAGGGACCAAAGCGTGACCCTACAAATATACCGAGGAATTCCAAAGAAAAAATACCAATGTACGACTTGGCTCTTAATAGATAAAATAAGTTAATTATCCCCTGGAAAAGCGGGAAAATGTCTTGAAATTATACAATAATTGTCGAACCATGCCCTTTCCCCGTTTTCTTTATGAACTATCGGTTCAGCTGCGATTCATCGTGGCGGATTGTACCATCTCTAGCTGTCCCGTGACAATAGGAGTTTACAATTAAAAAACAATAAAGACAGCTGCACTGGAAGAAAACAATCACAAAGCACAAGTGTCGACGGCATACAGTCCAGGCAATATGTCACCGAAGAACAACCACGATCCCACCTCGTCCGGCGAATCCGGTACCGCCAACGTCCAGGAGGCCGACCTGCAAGGTGAGCCTCGTAGTTTTTGGATAGGGATTGTCTTTTAATACCTTATCCGGAGCCCCTGCAGAGATGGAGGAAGTGAATCAGAGTCTGGACGCGCTCAGCTGCGCCCTGGACGCCGTGGAGCAACGGACGGACGACATTATGTCGCAGCTGCGGGAGCTGCTGAACTCCAATAGAGAGATACGCCGTCTCCTGGCCGAGGAAAAGGACAATGCGCAGTCGGACGATGACAACATGGATGGCCAGTCGGGCAATGAGACCGAAGCCTCCAAGTAGCCACCCGGCTACCTAGGGTCAGTTATTTGTTTGTTTTTTGAGCACCCAAACCCCGTGCATTGTTTGGTTTTTTGTATCATGTATTATTGATTCCTAATCTCTAAGTAAACGTAATTGAAAGCAAATCTAATGAACTAGTAAGGGCTAGTTCTGGCGCGGCTTCTTGCGCTTCGTCTTGGTCGCCGGGTCGCCCGCCGTCGTCGCCGCCCCCGATGCATTCCTGGAGATGTACTTGAACATGATCTCGAACATGCGCTGTGACTCCTCTTTGAGGCGAGTGTTCTCGTCCAGCAGCTTCTGGACATCAACGCCATTGGCCGTTGCCTCCTCCTGTTCGTCTGCATCCTCCTCCTCTTCGTCCGCGATCGCCTCCTCATCCTCGTCCACGTCTCCCTCGTTCTCATCGTCGTCTAAAGCTGCTGCTATTTCACTCGCATCGGCTTCCATGTCCTCTTCCGCTGCAGATTCCTCTACTTCCTCTACATTCTCCGCTTCAGAATCATCCTCAGCCGCAGCCTCCTCATCTTCGTTGTTCTGGAACTGGCCCACATACATGTCCGCTATTAGTTTGCGTAGTATTTCCGCATCCGTGCCCGGGCAACTCTTCGTGAAGTCCAGCTCGGGGGTTTTCCGCCCCTTGGAGTACTCCTCGGTGACCAGCAGTTCGATATAATCGTCCTTGCTCCGCGGCGTAATCATCCGCTTCAGGGAGTCGGCAAAAGGCTGTTCGTGCTTGTGCTCTGGCAGAAAAACGGCGGGAGTGAGCAGGCGGATGCGCAGGTTCGTCACTGAGCCGCTCTGGGGCAAGCTCTTGATCAGCTGCCGGCTGCCCACGTCCCAGACACACACCTGGTTGTCCTCGCCGCCGGAAACGAGCGATGTGGCGCTCATATTCAGGGCCAAGCAGGTGATGGCCTTGCCAGCGGTGTGGCCCACAAACGCCTGCAGATCATCCTCTTCCGGGTGGTATTCCTGCGTGAAACGGGTAGATATTAATATTAGTGTAGACAGAGGCAGATCTAGCTGCACCCACCTTCGTGCGCGGCGCCTTCTCCATGTGAAAGACAAGCACCTTGCCATCGCCGGAGCCCACAAAGACGTGCGTCTCCATCTTGTTGACTATCACGCTGTGCAGCGCCACGGGAAAGACCACGCTCAGGAGCTGGGTGCCGCCGAGCAGGTCGTACACGTTGCAGCAGCGATCGAGGGACACCGTGTACAGGAAGGAGCGGATGCCACCGAAGCCCGTATACAGATCCGTCACTGCCAGTCCATGATCGTTGAAACTGTACAGGGGCTCAGTGCTATCCTGTCCGCTGCCCGTGTCCAGGGGAGCGGCGGCAAAGGTCAGGTCCCAGACGAGCACGGCTCCGTCCTTGCCACCGCTGATGAAGTGCTCGCCGTTGTCGGTGAAGCGCAGGCAGGTGACCGGCTGGTAGTGCTTGGACAGCGTGTTCAGCATGCGTCCGGTGTTCATGTGCCACAGGTAGATGTTCTCCTGAATGCCGGCCACCAGGAAGCAGCCGTCGGGGGTGAGGGCCATGGCGTTGACCTTGCCCGGCACCACGAACCGCAGGCTGGCCATCTGCTCCTGCTTGTTGATGGGCCAGACGTGGATCAGCGGCTTCGATGCATTGGCGGCGAACACATAGCTGAAGCCGATCATCGCCAGGCCGTTATGTTGGGCTACACCGCCGCCTTTATATCGCATGAGATCCGTGCCGGTCCGCAGGTCCTGGACGCTGCATGTCGTGTTGTCCTCGCTGCCAGTGCTGATGAACAAGGCCTCCACGGCGTCTCCCATTTTGGCTCTGGGTTTATGTTTTCCGTATCGCGATCCTTGGATCTTCACACGTGCGCGGCTTCAACAGTGTGCCCAGCTGGCGGCATGTTCCGAATCAGGAAATATACAATTTAAATTTAACAAGATCTTGCCGCCTTATATACACACACAAGTAAATAAGAAAACTAATTTAAAACTCTATTAATGTGTAACTACTGTTTTTAATAAGTTACAACAATTAAGTATCTTTTTTCCAATACCCTACATGGTACCGTGATCTGGTCAGCTGTCGCCATGTTCCCAATCGGGAAATACACAATTTAAATTTAACAAGATCTTGCCGCCTTATAAACACACACAAGTAAATTAAAATACTAATTTAAAAACTCTATTAATGCTTAACTACTGTTTTTAATAATTTACGACAATTTAGTATCTTTTTTCCAATACCCTACATTGTACCGTGAGCCGGTCACACTGGCCCAAACTTGTGCAACCGAAATAAAAAATAAAGTTGCTTATTTTTGTGTTTTATGACTTAAGTAAGCCTAAGTCCAACGAAATGCGAGTGACGTTGGTGAATTTCTTCAAGAAAACAGTGCCGGGACACATTTTCCGCGGCAAGCGGCGCCTAGTGAAGCCAGTCAGCCAGCGGGCCATGGACACACTAACCCGCGAGTATGAGCGACAGGAGAAGGTGATGTTGCTGCTCCGGCATCCCTACCTAACACTGGTGAGTGCGACATCCGTGGAGTGGAGATCTGTCGACTATTGTCATCCTCTTTCTACATTCTTTCAGGAACAATCCTCCGGACATGCCAAGGAGCTGCAGAAGCGCGAGAAGCTGGTGGCCAAGTGGACGGACGAGCAGACGCTGCGAAAAATGAAGCCGCACGTGACCATCGAGGAGCGCCTGAACCAGCTTAAGATCAAGGAGGCCTGGGATTAATTGCGCCTCACTACGAACTTTGTTAAATCCGCATAATATGTAAAATAAATATAGGTTTTTAATGGAAATTACGTAATGGCGATGGCGCTCTAGACTGTTAATGCCAGGACGTCCTAAAATGACTGCTTTGCAAATGTACATCTTCATATTTGTGTCTGTGCTAGGTTTTTGTATCGTATCAATGAATGTTAGCACTATCTAAACCACTAATAATTCCACAATTCTTAATGCTTCCTGAGAGTTATGTATTACTTAAGTATATAAACATAGTCTTTTCAAGGAGATTCCTAAGAGATTGCCAGAATTCTATCTTTGTAATATTATCTATTATTACTAAACTACTCCAGGGCAGTACCCCTAGTAATCCTCTGCAGAATTTACCCCTGGAAGCCCTTGGCAGCTAGACATATCTCCATCTCTGTTTGTTTCGTGGTTTAGCTTTAGCGCTCTCATCATCGCCTTTATTTGTTTAATTGCGGTTCTAAGTGTATATGTGTATGTGTATATATATTTCAGTATTTCGTGTATATTATGTATATGTATATGAACTGTGTTATGTACATATGCAAGGCATGTAACATTGTATTTACTCGCTCCATCCATTTCACTCCATTCCATTCTTCTCCACTCCTGATCCTTCCATCAGAGCCCTTCCAGGATCGATTCGATAGTAATGTTATATAGACTAAAACTTTATTATTTAATGGGTGTTTCTTGTCTTGTTTCGGGATTTCGTGTGTGTATGTTATGCTTTTGTATTTGTATTTGTATTTGCTGTTATCCGTATTTGAGTTTGTTAGTTTAATGCACATTTTGATTTCAGGGTTTCATCTCACTTTTAGAAAGCATTTCTACATTTTTCAAATTGAAAAATCTAATTTTCCAAAGACGCCCCATATGGAAGGGAAGTAGGGGAAAGGAGAAAGGAGAAAGGGAACGGGGAATGATGGTCATTGGAATACACAAGGTGTTAACTAGTTCGGGTTCCCGGGGTCGCACCGGATCTGCTCTCTCTGAATCGTCTATCTTTCCAACTTGTGTGTCTGTATCTGTATCCGGTCTGGTCGCCACAGTTTTCGCTTTTGTCGTTTATCAATAATACCAAAATTGTATCTCTAACACGCCTAGAGATTGGATATACGTAGCTACGAGGTCGCCTCCTCGCCTCATGTCTCTCTCATTTGTCCTAGGTTTCGATTTCGTTATTTCGTTACTATCATTTGCGTTTTGTTGGTTGCTTTTGCTTTTGGTAAATGATGCGCATAACCTCAATAAAACAGTTTTTAACAACTTTAAATTAACTTTAAAAAAATAGATATATGCATATTTTGTTGCCGCTGCTGATGCTGCTGCTCCTGCTCCTGCATCTGCCCCTTCTTCTGCTGTATACGAATATTGTATGCGTAATAGTTCCGCCTGCTTTTGCTGTCGCTCTGGCTCTGGCTTTCTTCCAGCTCCCCACTCAATCGGCGGCCAGCGGCGTGGCGCTGACCTTTTTCGCAGTTGCCGCTACCACGTCCCCAGCAGCCTCCTCCTCGTCCTGCGGCGCCTGCTCCGCCGAATCGCCGTCGGAACGGGAGAGCGGCGATGCTGGCAGCAACGGTGGCGGCGAACTGGAGAGCATGGCAACGGGCGAGGCACTTGTGGTGGCCGCTGCGGCGCCATCGCCCATGCCCCGCTCGGGGGCTGGTTCTGGAGCAGATGTCGCCGGTGTTGGAATTGAAGCGGAAACGGCGGGAGCTGTCGCCGGCGTTGGCTCCTCGGTGGCCGTTAGCTCGCTGGGCGTCAGCGGCGGCGAGTCCAGCTGCTGTTGGCTAAACTCCTGGTTTGGACTCTCTCTGGTGAACAGGCCCATCTTGGACTCGGATCCGGCTGTTCCCGTCGAGGCAGGGGCCCCGCCCGCCTCGCCGCTGTCCGTGCTGGTGCTGATCAGGGAGTGGGCCACCTTGGGGGCCGCCGGGCCGCTAACCAGATGCTGCGGTGCGTGCAGCGGGACGTGCTGGTGCTGTTGGTGATGCTGCTGCTGTTGCTGCTGGGCGCTGTGGTAACGCGGAATGTCCGCCTTGCGCCACAGCGTGATCTCCTGCTGCTTGAAGTAGCGACGATCCTCGGTGTCCATCAGCACCAGGTTGAGGAAATACTTGACCGAGAACTTCTTGTTGATGTCGCGCATGGTGGGCGTGAGATTATATCCGGCAAGGAACACCCGGATGGGTATGCTCTCGCCCTTCACCGGCGCCCCGTCCATGATCTCGTACTTGGCGATGGTCTCGTTCTCGTGGAACATGGTGGGTCCGGTGCCGGCGCTTTCCCGCTTGATGATCGCGATCTCCATGTGCTTGATCTTAATGCGCACCAGCAGGAAGTAGATCTTGCCAATGATCGTGTCCCGCAGGTGGTACTTGCTTTTGTTGTACTCGAACTCAATGTGTAGGCAGTCCTCGATGCCCACCTCCATCTTGATGGGGTTGTTCATCTCCGGGTAGCTGCACAGCGTGTGCACGGCTATGTCCACCTCCTTGGTGATGTCGCTGATCCGCCGGACGATGGTGGCGCGCAGGAAGTAGCGGAGCCGCACATTGGAACCCGCGTACACCTCGAACTGCTTCTCCACGTTCGGGAAGTCGAACGGATAGCTGTTGTTCTGGATGAGATCCCCGGGACGGGCCAAGGCCTTGGCCAAACACTTGAACTCGTGGTGGTTGCCGCGGTCATAGAAAAGCTCAATCTGTCCAATGAACTCTATCTTGATGCCCTGGTGCTCCAGCTTGTTGCCCGGCTTCTTCAGGGTCACGTTCACCTAGATAAGCCGCATAAAAGGGGGACGCAACCAACGAAATGAGGAAAGAAAAGAGAATGAGAATGGGAAAGGGAAGCGAATGCCGCTTATGTGGCTGTGCTGATAAAGGAAATGTGTCCTCTGCTCTCGAGAGACTTGAGACTGGAAACGCACCTTGCCGGACACCGTTTCGCCGTCGTAGAAGAGCAGCATCTTCTCCACCTTGCCATCCTCGCCCTTGACCTCCGCTGTCTTGTGCTCGGCTCCATCGAAGACTATCTCAATGTCCGCTGACTGGCCAAAGCCCAGGAAATTCATAATTGATAATCTCGAATCGGCTTCTTCTTCCTCTTCTGCTTCTGCTGACTCTCGCTCTGCTCCGCTCTGCTCTGCTGCCCCGCCTCTCCACTTCTTCACGCTTGCTACTCCTTGGCTCGGCTGGAATGTCGCTGTGCTAGCGCGGCGGTTTGGCCGTCCAATCCTGTGGAGTCGTTGTCCGCTTTCCTAACCGTTTACGGGTCCGCTCGAGATATTGATGGGCGTTTTTCTGCGGCGTTTGCTCCTCTCGCTGCGGTGCTGGCGTGTGTGTTGCGTATGTGTGTGTGTGAAATGGAAAAAAATTGCAATTTTCACACAGTCTCAGTTGCCACCTGGTCGAGAGTCGAGGCTGGGGTTGCCACCCTGCGGGCGTAGTGTGAAAAATACCAAAGTTGGCCAATGGCGTTAGCCCATTTCTTGTAGTTTGTAACTTATTATTATTAATTGATTTTAAATATATTAAAGGGTTGGCTTTATGCTTCCAGAAAGCTACTTCGTACAATTTCGATTATTAATTTATTTATATAAATAAAATTATTGGTTGAATGCTTTTATATTGTATATGTGCCAGAAAGAGGTATCACGAAACAAAGAACAAAAACTAAAATTAAAATTATTTATATTTGAATTATCTTAAATGACCAAATTTTAGGCAATACCCTAAATTTCAAGAATAAATTAATCAAGGTTAAAATAATACCTTTGTGTTGATATTGGTTAGGCTCAGCTGGTCACACTGCAACGGCGACTGTTCTAATTAAAAGCTTCGAAGTCAATGGTAAATGGACAAGGATCTTGGCATTTCCGTGCGGAGCGCAGCACTGCCGGCTCATGTGCCACTGCCTGACCAGGTCATCCTGCTTGCAGTGTCGCTTCTTCAGCAGACACACCCAGACAGACATTGTCTTATACTTCGGAGTCAGAGGCAGATCCTGTTTAGTAAACCGCCTATTTGCTGGCAGAGCCCCAATTGCGTCGAAATAAAAATAAATAAATAAAATATCCCTTACCCAATCCGCCTTGAAAATAGAAACAATCTGAATTAACTTTGTAAACGACACTTCTAAAACTTTATTTAGCAAAAATAAACCAATTTGCATCCAGCTAAACAAGGATAAAAAAAAAAAATACATCGTGCGGCTGGGATAAGATAAGCACACGTCTCATCCGACATCTCCTGGAGCCAAAAGTGGCAATAAGCGCGGCAGGATCTCAGTGGAGTTCCCCCGAATTACAATACAACTACAATTACGATATAAATACATATCCACAGACAATGTACACACAACACACGTGCATAATATACTGAATACTCAACGAATGCATGAAAATATTTTAACAAATCTCAGGGGTAATACACGTTTTAAGGCCTTATCTGGCGCATCTCCTTAGCGAACTGGGACCAGTGGCTCGGCAACCTTCTTTATCCAGTCGTTGCGTGTGGCGGGATCGGCAATTTGGCCACGTCCGAGGCATTTGCCCTGAGCGGTGAGCTCCGCAAACTGGGACACAACGGGGTCTCGGCCGCAGGAGGCCACCGCCGTCACGGTGTCCGCCTCGTTCACGAAGTACGCCACGAACTTGAAGTCCTCCATGCTGCCGTCGACGATAACCTCCTTGTAGGAGCCGTGGCCGGCATAGCGGATGCCCTTGCCGAAGATCAGGGTGAAGAAGAAGGGCACGGCCTCCAGCTTCTTCACGCCGCCGCACATATTGATGGCCGCCACCCGTCCGTGGTATTGGGCCAGCTGGTAGTGGCCGATGGTTACGCGATCGTGGGCCAGGCCATGGATGTGGGCATTGGCTATGTCGCCGCCCACATAGACATCGGGGACATTGGACTCGAGGAAGTCGGTGACGTCCACGGAGCCGTTGCGATTGACCTTCACGCCCGACTTGGCCAGGAACTGGGTGTTGAGCTTGGATCCAGTGCCCAAAATGAGCAGGTCGCAGGGCAGCCGAGTGCCGTCCTTCAGTACCACCTCGGACACCTTGCCCTCGTCGTCGCCAACGATCTCGGTGATGCCGCTCTCCATGCGCATCTCCACCTTGTTGTCCTCGAACAGCTGCAGCACCCGCTGGCCGATCTCCGGCCCGAAGGCGGCCTTCAGCGGAACGTTCTCGCGACCCACCACGGTGACACTGGCCACCTTGGACACCAGGCCGGCGGCTGCCTCCAGAGCAATGAAGCTGGAACCGAGACAGACCACACGCGCCTCGGGAGTGAGTAGAGCCAGGATGGCCTTCGTGTCGGCCAGCTCTCGGACGGTGCGGACGTTCGTCAGATTGACGCCGGGGATGGGCGGCCGGAAGGCGGAGCAGCCGGTGGCCAGGTAGATCTTGTCGTACTTCACCACATAGCCATTGCTGCAGTGCAGCTCCTTCTGGGCCGTGTCCAGCTTCTCGGCGGAAACGCCCTGCCACACCTCAATGTCGTGCTCCTTGTAGAAGTCCTCGTCGCGGAAGCGCAGCTGCTCGATCTCCAGGTTCATGGACTTGGAGATCTTGACGCGATCGTAGGGCAGATATTCCTCGCGGCACACCAGGATCAGGCGGCCGGTGAAGCCCTCCTGCCGGATAGTTTCCACTGCCACAGCGCCGGAGGGACCCCCGCCAACCACAATGAAGACGCGTTCGTCCTCGGGCTTGCGGCTAACCATGTTCTTGAGGCGCTTGTTCTGGGCCACGTCCGATCGCTTGGCCCGCAGCAGCACCTGCCCCTCATTGCCCACCTCGACGCGGTAGCAGGGAATGGAGTCGAGTCCGGGGAAGTCCTCGATGTCCCCGGTATCAAGATTGAAGCAGGCGCCGTGCCACGGACAACGGACACGACCCAAGCCCAAGGCGCCAGTGCTGAGGGGAGCTCCGTAGTGGCTGCACTTGGCTCCCACCGCCTTGAGGTTTCCGTTCTGCTTCACCAGCAGGACGCGGGTATCCTCGTCGAAGTCCACCTGCCGCATCTCGTTCTCCTTCAGGTCGCCCACCTTACAGTCGACGGCCACGGGATCCGTGTACTCCACGGCATCCGACAAGGACGGCTGCGGCGACATCGCTGGGCTGGGACTCTGGTTGCAGCACTTGGACTGGTAGGAACCGACGGCACCACCTTTCTCGGCCATCGCGACACATGCAAAGGGAGAAGCAAAGAGAAACGGTGATAAAGATAAAGAGGTGCTTTCGGTTCGGATTCAGGTAACTCTGGCTAGAGATAAGAACGAGTAGGTGTGTAGTGTTGTTGTGGGGCACATAAAATTTTCCAGTTTTCCACTAGGGTTCAAGGGAAAGTCTGGCTACGCCTGCTTCTCAGGTAGAAAGGCGGTCGGGGACCGGACCAGTCAAGAAAATGCCTCGCTCGTGTTCGGAGGTCTTTGTGGGACTGATTTTGGTGCTGGGATGCGTCCAGGTCCAGCCCCAGTCCCGGTCCCATCTCAGCAGCCTGCAGGAGCTGGAGCTGAGTTCGCTGCGCACCCACAAGCAGCTGCTGGAGGCTGAGATCTCCCGGCTTTTCCTCGAGCAGCCATCCAGACCGGACACCCAGCTCCTGCTGGACGACCTACAGCTGAGGGATCACCAGCTGACGGGGCAAATAGAAAGCCTGGAGGGAGTCGCCAAGGGAGACACCGGCAGCACCCAACGGCTGGCCATTAACCTGACCGCTGACTTTGAGCGCCTGCAGCACAAACTGGACGACTTGAAGCACCAACTGGAGCTGCTGGATGGCCGCTTTGCCACCCAGGGCAAGCAGCTGGAGGCAGGACCATCATTATCATCTGCGCCAGAGATCTCTCCTCCAGCCGCCTCTGGCCTGGGCTCCTTCCTCTGGGGACCCCTGCTGACCATGCCGGAGTTTCCCCAGGGCAGTGTGGCCAGCGATCAGCACCACCACAACAGCCACAACAGCCACCACCAGGAGGATCACCACCAGGATCAGCAGCAGCAGGGATCCCATCCCTCCATCATCAAGCGAGTGCTGGACATGCTCAGGCCATCGGTCGGCGTGGCTAATCTGCGTAGCCGCTGGACAGAGACGGACAAATCAGCTCAAACTGGTTCGGGACTGGCACTGGGGAAGTCCTCGCGGCCCCTAAGCGCCGCGGAGCTACTCCCGCAGTTGCAGGAGCAGCGCAGATTCCTGGACGATGCCATCACGCGCTTGGAGCTGCTGGCGGTCAAGAAGGGCTCCAAGAAAACTTAGTAGAAATATAAACACTAATCTGAGACGGGTTTCTACAAATATCTGATATAATCGAGGAGTATTCCCCATGCTGCGTCGTCATAGAGAGGATCCATACCATAACCCATGGACACTGACAGAGATAAGCTGCGGCCATAAATATAGTTACACTTTACGGAGATAAACTAAATCGACTGCCTCGAGTACCTATGTTTCTCGGTAATAAATTATATCGTATCGAACACTCTAATTAAATAATAGAACCACTAAATATTCTAGTGCCTTTTGTGGAAAATACTTCTACTGACCTCAATAGAAAACTCTTAATTAAAGCCTCTAAAGTTGGTATGAGGTTTGCAAAGACTGGAAGATTAATTACAAATAAAAGACCGAAGCCCGTGTTTGCAATTATTTTCTGGCCAAGGGAAGGGAACTGCCCAATTGACAGGTCAGGCGATGGCTGGTTACCATCGACCACAACAAAGCGGATCTTAGCGACCGCAGGTCGAGATCCGATCGATTGAGTCATCCATCGACCTGGCTCAATGTCACCGCCACTCAGCAAAGGTCTTCCCACTTTGCTACGTCATCGAGAAAACCAGACAGCTGAGTCCATATCGTAACACCTGTAAACGAGTGTTCCCCTCTAGTTATAGAGATTCTGATAAGGCTATAGTGTCCCCACACGCCCCTTACTCGGGTGACTTGCTTGCTTACGATGTATGCTTGTGATACCTCTGATATATAGCCGATAAGGGCCCCTTATTAATGGGCCCTCGATGATGCGGCTAGTTAAGGGGGTGAAGTGAGGCAGGAAGCTAGTCGGCTAGCCAAACATGACTCGAATTCCAGCAAACATTATCATGTAGAATGGCGAGTCATCTGAAGTTCCCATACAGTGACTGACGAAAATATGCTCTCAAGACTCCGACGGATTAGGGTTATCTATTTAGCTTCTTAATAATATTTAATATTTTGATAATATATCATTCTTGAAATTTGATAATTTGAATTCTATGCTACATATTCATTTTATTTAAACAATTTTCAGAAAATGTAACTAAAATATGTTAATTTGTTGTTTCATGGAGCTTTCTTTCATAGAGTTTGTTTTTTAAGGCTTTAAAGACTTTAATGGCACATATATATCGTTTGATTCGATATCATGTGAAAATACTAGCTCATAGTGCTAAGGGGAATACAAATCGTCGGAAACGTACATACACTTCTAGCCAGCACTGTGCCTTACATAGATTTCTAACCTCTTTCTCGACTCTTGCGAGTGTCTGTCTAATTAGGAATGACTCGCCATGTTAATCTTAGATTTGGGGCTCTCTTACACACACGCGTCTGAATAAAAACAAAAACCGGTTGGGCCAAATGAGTCAAACAGCGGCCCTGGCCAAAATAACAATTGTAATAATAATGTTGATAATGCGAGAGCACCACTTGCATGAGAACACAACAGCGGAACAGGTCTCACCTTAATTATTTACCACACGACAAAGCAGGTACGTGTGTGTAGCTCCGCAAAGGATTTCGGATTCCAGTCGACGAGGAGCGGAGCTGATTTTGTTTAAGAGAATTCCCAATTAGGTTCACTGTTTCTTAAGAGCTTTTCCAACGCTCAGACGCCGGCAGTTGACGGACGAATGAAACGCTTACTAAGACGGACACCGCCGATGAAGCCGCCTATGTTAGCGAATCGAGTGGGGGGCAATTATGCGAAAAGTCAAAGGCAAGAGCAAGAGAACGAGACCGAGAACGACAACGAGAAAGAGAGAAGCGAGAAGAAAATAAAGAGCGTGCAAAGGCGGAATGACGATAGCAGTAGCGACTACCACAGTAGATATCGATTAGCAGAAACATCGACATAAAATAAAGCTCTCTTATACTTGTTACCGTCTTTAAGCACATTTATGTTAGAATAATAATTTATTTATTTAAACACTGTATGCGTAATTGTAGAGAAATTGGCTACAAAATGAGTATTATCCATAGCTGTTATGTTAATGGAGTATGTGCCAATATAATTAAAGCGTTGTCAAGCGATATTCACTGTGGCAATGACGCAGCAAACAAGTTGCGCTCTCCCGCTGTCTTTCCCTATCTCTATCTTTTGGGGCTCATAACTGCCGAGACATTCATCTTACCACCTTCCGCACCCCAAACCACGAAACCAAGAGCACTAGCGGGTCATTCCCACTCTCCCAATCTCTATCCGTATTATGTTCCCATACAGCTGGCCTTGTTCGATCGGTAAAAGGAGCACGGCGATGGCGGGGCAGCTATCATCGAAGCATCTCCGACATGGCCACACACTTTTCCTACTTACTGCCACTGGAAGATGGGAGTCAGATAGAAAGTTTACTCTTTGTAATTTACATTGAAATAACTGGTCGATTTGAGTGGCAAATAATCCATAAATCAAATTAAATCAGAATCGGTTCCAGCGATATCTTTTAGTGAAAGTAGCGGTCAACGCTTTAGCTATGTGTATCAGGGGTGCCACAGAAATTGTCGTGGATTTTAAGTCCAATGAAGTGGAATACAGTGTGCTACGAAAAGTTTATACAACTAATTACAATGAACTCTGTACCTATAATGCAGAAGACAATACAATAAAATCTATGACTGGAATTTAATAGTATTATTGAAGTTCAAGAATATATTATTGTTTAATTTAAAAATATATTCCTAATGTACCAAAATTCAAAACAACTAAATCTAGTAGGAAAGCTCGATTGTGGCTTTGTGGGGTTTAATATAATGACAGAGCGCACTAAAATGTTGCTACGTAAATGTGGCTAGGGATATGTTGAGCAACATCTGGTGCCACACTTTGATGTTGCACGGGTTCAGCAACTTTATTGCTTAGTAACTCACATGTACATACTGAAATTTTGGAAAAACGTCTGCATCATGATACATCGTACAAGGTAGTATCATCGCCTGACGAAGGTGTTCGGGTTTTGGTACCCTCATGATCAGTGTTATACTTGGTAGATTACCAGTTTTTGCTGACGAGAGTACCTCGTACCATGATTGTATCATGGTCTGCACAAGGCTATTTACAAATGTATCAACTGTTACTTTTTTACTTTCTATAGAAATTGATAGATAAATTAGATTGAATAAGGGCTCTAGGTGGAGAATTTCGAAGAAGAAGAAGTACATCCTAGTATAGATACATATTGAAAAGTATACATTTTTCCTTCTGTGATACTTGGGCGTTTCTTTCCGTTTAAATTTCTTTGAAAACTGAGTTCGTAAAATTTAAACGAAAATTAAATTCGTAAAAACCCAGGACATGCACGTGTACAAAATTTCAAGGTTAGAGAGAGTTCACCATTGAAAATTAAGTTTAAATTCATAGCCACTTGTTGTTGCTCAACTTGTAACTTGTAACTCTAACTCGTAATAAATTACTCAAGTGGTTTATGGATCTTGTTAACTTCTGAAATATAACATACACTTATAATTACCTGGGGTTTTCTCTTTTTTGGGGGTGCTGCCCGTGGTTTTGTACTCCTTGCAATTGATGGATCCCATTGTGTGTATGTTTTGGTTGTGCAAATGGGCTTGAGACCACTGTGCGCTGAGTATTTTCAAAGGTTGACTGTTCCGAAAACAGTTTTCAGAATTTTTTAGAATTTATCCTTTCGCCGTGTTGCGGGGGGAAGTGCGTTTTTATGTTACCTCGGTCTCAGCTCCAGTATCTGTAGAACGTTCCTGATGCAAATTTTTGCGTGGGCCGGGTTTAGAGCTAATCGAAGGCAGGGTTGCCACCTGAAATTTAAATTCACAGTTTAAATTTGAAGCTTTGCTAATTTCCACTTCCGAATCATCAATCAATGCACTTGAGCGCCTTATCAGTTAAATATTTGTACGTGCTCGAATTATTTGTTTTAACTTTTGGTTTGAGTGGCCTTGTGGGGTTGGCTGATTCATCCGATTGGAAATACCGCGTTATTAAACGATTTGGAGATGAGAGAGGCTGTTAATCGCAACAGGCGCATCTTTGTTTATTTGCCAACTCTGCCTCTTCTTCCACTCACCACTCTCGCCAGCTGGAACAATAACAAAAACAAAACAACTGGAACCGCAGTGGAACGGATGCGACAGAAAGAGAGCGTGCAACAGGTCTGATGCGAGATACAAGGCACAGCTGCAGAGACCAAGAACCAAACGTGGTGGAGCGAGCGAGAGACCACGTCTGTCCCGAGTGAACAACGAACCGCGTATGACGCTGGAAGCTCGGGCCTCCGGTCCCGATGGGTAAAAGTGTGTGCGCACAGTCGCGGGTCGAGATAGTAGCACTAAAAGTCGAAGCTACAACTAATATTCACTTTACTATATAGTATGTATGCTTGCATTCCGTATATACTTTTATTTAAGAACAATAACAAATCATGCACATCTAAGCTTAGCTTAGGCTTACAAAAACCAAATTTACATGCCGATGCGAATAGCTTCGTTTTACTTTGGTTCATGATTTTGAGGGTTTGTTTTTGTTTTCAGCCTCTAAACTAAAAATTTGGTCCTTATCCCTGATTTAATTTCATTAAGTAATGGATGAGCGGTGAAAAGTAGTTATGTGGTGAATAATTAAAAGACTGATCCGGAAATAGGATATTATATATAATAGGATATTATAGGAATTCCGAGTAATAGAATAAAGGATTCCCACTAAAGATTACACATAAACATATTTCTGACCAAACTCTTAGATCAACAAATCATTTAGACCTACTGTCGTGCCCACAGCTGTAGGCATTCCTCGACCAGGTGTGTGTGCGTGTGTAAACGTGTGTTTTTTACTAACGAAAACGTCGCGACCTTGCCGCCGTCGCACTTCACTTCCAATTCCAAGCAATCTCTTCCACCTCCTTTACACCGGCCACGCCTTTCACCCCACCAGCACCGGTTTTAATTTGGAACGGCCAGCAGTTAAAATAATAATAATAAAGACAGTAACAGTAACAAACGGCGCACATATGTAACTTAACCTTCGCGGAGTTACAGACCAATGACTCCCCAGGCGGCGCATAATCCAATCCAATCCAATCGCTCCGATCCACCTGTTGCCAGTAAGAACTGTAGAGAGTCAGTGCCGGTTAAATTGCATCACCGAGACGGGGAAACTAGAACGATTAAACCCCAACACGCTTCTCTGTGGCTTCCGCTGTGGTTTCACCCCGCGAGTAACAAATACAGTTGTTCCCAATTCGCAGAAACATACTTCTATCATAATTAAATAGTAAAGACCCGCTCTTTTTGCACGCCATTAAAGCTGGTTGATAAGTGTGCGACCAGATATGGTGTTGCCTATAGCAGTCACGAACAAGTGTTATCGCTACGACAATCTTCAATGCTGGGTCCTACATTATATGTATTAATAATAATACAATGAGTATACAATTTAAAGGGCATCGGTATTTATCTTTTTTTCCATCCTCTAGAATTATATCGCATACCTTATCTAAATCACTGTCCTAAGACTGTTTTGTTTATGTCCGTTTAAAGCTAATGACACTTGTCAATCACACTTGGTTATGGCTCAAGATATTCATACTCAATAAACTGAAGCTTTCCAATTTGATGAGAACTTCAGTTACAATAAAATAAAAGGTTTGTGAATACTACATCACAAAATGTAGTATCATAAAAACACTTGAACGGAACTAACTTTTTACAAGCCTACATCTTAATACTCTTGATGCTATAACCGAATTTCTTTATCAATGTACTCGGCCAGGTCGATCCTGGCGTAGGTATAAGATACATATATAAGTCTGATTTTAATGGAATCTAAACTGTAATCCTTAACTGGATAAAACTATATCATTACAAGATATCCGTTAAAGTGACGACATTATGCTATTTGGGTGTGACCAATCCCGTGGCATCTATAAGATATATTTGACCGATCTACAAGATCTCTGATAAATGTTACATACATTACAGGAGATTGCAAAGGTTTCAAATCAATGGATTTTAGACTGAGCAAGTAAATTTCATTAAAACAGACATGCTTCAATACTTAATCGAATTCGGCCTTTAATGCGTTATAAATTTGTTACCAATAACATGCAAATAAAAAAGGACTCATATATATTATGAACCTATAATTAAGCCCTCCACTGTGAAAAGAAGAAAATTTGAGAGTAAGGGAGACGGAAGTTCTCTGCCAGCCGGCCCACACATTCCATTCCACTGGAAGGACGCGTATGCGTGCGCTGCACATGCACACATGAATGAACATATTACTGTGCTTGGAGTACGGAATGTTACTTACATATTCAAAATATTGTTGTTTTGCCGTTTCTACCTCGCCGGGCCAAACGCTTTAATTTTTGCTGAAACTGCGTTGAAAGTTCGCCTGTTTACAGCTCAGCGGCGTTGCCAGACTGGTTCGAACCGAGCGCGCTTAACATGTGACCGCACTTTGCCTTACTAAAGATATTTTCAAATAATGGAAATGTTAAAAGCGTTATAGCGCCTATTTCCCTCGTTCTTGCTTGGAGTAATTTTATTTTGTCCACGGAGACTGATAATAATTCAATGAACAATTAATATCGAAGGTCACAACATACGATTGTTGGCAATCAACCGATAGTGTCGGTTCTATTGTGCCAACGTGCTTGCTCCGTCTCGCTCACTCTTTCTGTTTTCCTCGGGAGTGAAGCCGCAGTTGCTGGAATTATGGTGACCACCGCTGGACAGACGCAGGACAAGGGTCGGGACCGGGAGCAGGAGGTTCTGACCTGCACCTCGGCGGTAACCGGGCTGCCCCAGAAGCGCTACTACCGCCAGCGAGCACACTCAAATCCGATTGCGGACCACAGCTTCGACTAGTAAGTGAATTTGGAGCCATGGAGGTGGTCCTGACCCGATTAATTCCCATCTGATTGCGCAGCCCCGCCCGCCCGCAGGATGTGGACTGGCGTTCCCTTTACCCGAGCATCCAAGAGGGCCAGCAAGTGAGCTTCGCAGACATCGGCTGTGGCTACGGCGGCTTCCTGGTCACCCTGGGCGAAATGTTCCCCGAGAAGCTCTCCATCGGCATGGAAATCCGCGTCAAGGTGTCGGACTACGTGGTTGACCGGATCACGGCGCTGCGGCACAAGAGCGGCGAGTCTGGCGCCTACCAAAACATCGCCTGCATCCGCACCAATGCCATGAAGTATCTGCCCAACTACTTCGCCAAGGGCCAGCTGGAGAAAATGTTCTTCCTGTATCCGGATCCGCATTTCAAGCGCGCCAAGCACAAGTGGCGCATCATCAACCAGGCCCTGCTCTCCGAGTACGCCTACGTGCTCAATAAGGGCGTGAGTTCTTCCGAAAAGTACTGGCTCGACTTGACCGACTGAAGAAGCTCTCTATTTCTTCCAGGGCCTCGTGTACACCATGACGGACGTGGAGGACCTGCACAACTGGATTGTGGCGCATATGGAGGAGCATCCGCTTTACGAGCGGCTTGCCGAGCAGGAGGAGGTACATAACCCTAAATGAGCTCCCCAGGCCTGTCTCATAAAAAAATCTCTTATGACATTCACAGAAAGCCGATCCCATCACCCCGAAGCTGTATCAGAGCAGTGAGGAGGGCGCCAAGGTGGTGCGCAACAAGGGTGATCACTTTCTGGCCATTTTCCGCCGTCTCTAGCGACACGCTTTATTCTTGTATAAACGTAAACAATAATTTAGGCAAACTTTAAAAATAAAGATCGATTGTTAAAGCAATTCGTTGCGCTTTCCCAGGCCCTCACAGGTGACCAGGGTCTGCCCGGAGTTCTCCACCGTCACCTTGAACTTGACCCCCGTCAGTTGCTCCGCCACGTGGATGGCGGTGCGCGTGTGCTTGGTCAACGGACCAGTGAGCATCTGCGAGCAGCCGGCGGCCAGAGCCATGTATATGATGAGCTGGTCCTGCATGTGTGCGTCTACGCAGATCTCCTTGCGCACGAATTCGGTCAGCTTGCAGGCGGCGTCTGACCCGAGCAAATGCCCGTTCATCTTCTTCTCGCCGACCGTGGCAGATCCCAAGACACAGCCCGTCGTAGTGTGGGCAGTCACCAGGATGCCTGCGCCGTTGTTGGATGCCTGCTCGGACGTGAGCTTCTTAGGCTCGATTAAGCACTGCTGGGTTGGCCACAGACGATGGATCTCGCGCCGCGCCGTCTGCTGCATGTCCAGTGCAATGCTCATGGGCAGCCGTCCGGCGCAGAAGGCGATGCCGCCGACCTTGTCCAGCTGTCCGAACTTCAGGAACTGCCCAGCCTGCAGTTGACTCACTGGTTTCACGTCCAACAGACAGCGCCCGTTGCCGCGCGGAAAGAAGCCGTGGTGCATCACTTTCATGTCAAAGCCGGTGCCGAAGCGCGTCAGATTCGGTAGCAGCACCTGCTGCATGTACTCCACCTGCGGAGCAAATGCAACGTTTGTGCCCCCAGTGGCGTCCACGAGCGAGGATTCGCCGGCGAAGAGCAGGACGGGCAGTGCCATCTGATATATCAGCGTAACGCTGGCAGCTGTCTGGGTCACCACGCGGTATTGACCCCCCTGTATGGTGCGCGGCGTGAACTCCAGCTCGGTGGAGAACAGCGTATTGCCCACAACATCCGCATTGGCTATGTCCCGGAGCAGCTTCACGCCGTGCAAATGCTGGTGCGAGAGGCCCGGCTTGGGGCGATTCGCCCTGATCTTCACCACGCGAACGGGCTTGCCCAGGATGCAGCTGAGGCTCAAAGCGTTGCGCAGCGCCTGTCCGCCGCCTTCCAGATAGGATCCATCTATCTCCACAAAGTCAGTCGCATCCATTTCGGGCAGAATACTGTATTGCTCTCCCAGCTGCGCCTTTGACAGTTGACACTTCGTTCTATCAGCGGGCTACTTGGTTTTTGGGTTCCTTCCGCCTTGGAGATGTGTCACCCAAGTTATAAGTCATTTATGGCTTATAATTCATCATATTTCCCAAGGTACTAGTCATATTTCTGCTCATTGCGAAAATATTTAATAGAGCTGCAAAAACATCGATGTCACTATCGATAAGTCGATTTTATGCTCAAACATCGATGCTACATGCAGCTAGGAACCTTTTTATAAATATGGAAATTTTTTATAATGCGTGTGTCTCGTATGTAATTTATTTATCTGTTCTTATATTGATGTTGACTAAACTAACAAACATTTTCGATGTTTTTGCAGGAATATTTTGTCATCCGCTGAAAAAGTGCGCATATTTTTCCGGCAACTGGTCACACTGTAATGCTCATGAGACAGCACTGCCAGGCTGCGCGGGGAAATTTATGGTTCTGAACCGCTACGGCGGTGCCAGACGTAAAATATAAGGTGTCCAAAAGTATGCTACAGAATATGAATCCTCACAGAAAAGATATCTCAAATTTAAATAATTCAATTGATATACTGCATTGATATACTTAATGTTTCTTTCCACTAATTTGACCAAAATTATAATACTCTCTGAGGGAGCATTTTACACTCTGTTAGTAACTTACTAAAGAAATTTAAATTTATTGTTCGCTAGAAAATCCTTATTCGTAAGGAGATTGCAGACGAAATGTCAACTCATGGCCTGAGTTCTACGGAAGAATACAAAAGACATCCTAATATAAAGACACTGTTCACAGTTAACTAGATTGTACAGGATTGTGCTAAATATTGCTATTTAGTGGTAGATGATATAGAAAGAAGCGTCGATGGTATTATTTGTTACATTGTGGAGTCAGTATTGATGTAAAAATGTGTGTTGAATGGCTTCCCAAAATAGGTATTTTCCTGCCAGGCAACTTTTTAGGTTGCATGATAAACATTAAGATATTAGTTTATAAGCTTTAGCTTCCTAATTAGCGGAGAATATTATATTTCTGAATTAGGCCTTTACTTACAACATCATCACTTATCGCCGTGATGAAATAAAAGGAGTTTTAATAGTTTACCACTACTAATTTATTAAAGGTATTCAAGCTTATTTACTTACGCTGAAGTTCTGCAAATTATTCACTTTAGCCTAAATTTCGCCTTTTGTGTGCTTAAAGGCGGAAAGCCTTAAGGTCCATAGCCCCCGCTCCCCCAGGATATTTAATTTTGCTCAAGTACACAAGCACACACACACATGGGCACACCAGCACACACACACGTGCGTTACATTTCAAATAGCGCATAAATTTTAAAAAGTCCATGCAAAATCAAAACGAAATTTCCTTGCCGGACAGCCGCCCCCCATTTCGTTAAGCGGAAGTCAGGGGTGGGGGCGGGGCAGCTCCATTGCGGGCCACATGTGCGCTGCCCCCACCCCGCCCCAGCCCTTCCGCATTCCCATCACTGGCCTCCTGCCTCCCTCTCCTTCCCCCCCACCACCGCCACCGCTCCGCAGAATTACGCATGCCTTCGGCTCTAGGCATTGCTGTTGTTTCTGGACGCTGCCTGTAAGAAAGGGGGATGGGGTTGCTTCCAGGCGGGGAGGGAGCTTAAAATGTGCAGAAAGCGTAAGCCTAAGCTTTTTTATCGCTTCGACCATGAGACAGGCCCGACCAGCATTGCTGGCTCGCAAAAAAGTGAAAGTGGTCCAAGCACACTCAGAGAAATTTCCACGGCGACCAAGAGGATGCTGGGAAATATAAATATTGCTTGCCTGTCCAGTTTTGTTGCATACTTTTGGACGGCTTATTAATTGTATTCCAGTCGATTTCACTTAAAATACGATATTAAAAATTAATTTTACACGAAAATTCATAAAAGTATATATATATATAAATGTTCGCCTTGGATATAAGCTCTATCAAATTAATTGTTGAAACAAACCCATGGTTCGAATGCCAATTCAAATATCTTAAAGTTATTTCCAAAATCCAATTATGTGGACATCAAAAGTACACTGAGATTCCACAGAAATCATTGGGATATTAAAATTTCCCTTAAAAATGCCCAAAACTGTGCTACAAAATGTGAAATCAAAAAAATAAGAACTATTTTGGTACCTCAAAATGCCTTTTAAACAATATTTGTAGGTTCCCTTTTGGGTATATTAAGTCCCTAGTGATTTTTGTGGCATATTTTAACAACTACATATGTGGCATAAAAAGACAATAAATTTTAAATTAGATAGTATTAGATTATAGTTCTATCTTAATAGTTTGGATTTGTTTTGGCGGAGACTTGCTCTATGTTTTTAAACCATTCGACTTAAGTTTGGGTGAATTTCTAAGTGCCTAAAGTTTTTGAAAAATATCAGGGGTGCCATAGAAATCGCTGAGGACTTGAAACCAATTGAAACCGTTCGAAAGATTGCAATAAAATCGGTTTCGTCTCGAATTCAGCTGAGGTTTCTGTGCTTTTCCAGAGCTGTAACATTTTGTAGCCCACGTTTAGACTTAATTTAAACTTATTATAAATAGCAAGCTATTTCAGTGGCATCCCTGATAATTTCCAATGTAATTATCACTCTTTCGAGTTTTGCCAGTTGAGAAAAGCTTGTGTTTAGTAACAATGTAGAGTTTTAGAACATTTAGAAGCCCCGCATAAAGTTACCAGGTTCCCATCTCTATATAGTTGACATCCTTTTCTGTATGTCCAGGTATTGAAGCCAGTTTCTCTCAGTGCCCAAATCCCACTCGCTCACACACACACACATGGCGAATTTGAATTGTGTTTGTGTGCTGGCGTTGTATAGTTGAAAGTTTCAATATTGGCTCAGCGCGGGGAGAGTGGCAAGTGGCGAGTGGGGGGCAGTGGGTGGTGGGTTGTGTTTACCCAACTGCCCGAAAAACGCCCACAGTGACAGCACATAAGCACACACACACTTAGGCCCGTATATATTTACATTATTCATGCACACACACTCACACTCCCGCACACACAGAGGCTCTTTTGAAAAATGCGTTTTATTCAAAGCGGAAGCAGCTGCCCTGACCAGGGAGGAGGTGGAGCAGGCTGGAAGGGGTGGCCGGGCTGGAGGTCCTGCGAGAGTCTGGGGACTTTAGCCTTCAAGGTTTTGTCCTGCCCGGCCTCAGTTCCCTAACCCGATCTGTTGGATCAATCGGAAAGGCCAAGGACATAACTTTAACTATAATATATAAATATATATGTAAACAAAATATAATTACTATTATTAATTAAATTATACATATAATACATGCCATTTAATAAGATCTCAATACTTAAATCAGCGGTTATCAAGTCCCGCAAATCGACAGAGGTTTGAAATCAATTAAAGTGACTCCCAAAAGTATACTTCAATATTTTATTTAGTCAAGTTACAAGGCCTGAGGCCAAAGCCTAGTTTAAAAGAACAAATCTAACTGCTTAAAAATTTATTTATAACAAAAAAGAAACCTTTTTCAGCTGTGGCTTCTGTTGTAGGGCATGCCCACAGTCTGCCATGCCTCCCCACTTCGCAATCCACTTTCACTCTCACTCTCACTTTCGCTAGTTTCGATACCGACACACACCCACAGGCGGACGAAACCAATTGTCACATTCTCAGGCTCAGACACACACACAGCCGAGTTATGTGATTATATAGTACATCCCGCCCCCGGGGCCTTCGGGCAGGACTGCTCCCCCGGGCAGCCTCTTTCCGTATGCAAAAAACACCAATTTTAAAGCGGAGCCACCAGTTGAGACGACAGGTTACCCCGTGTTCCGGAAAAAAAGTCTATTCTTAAACCGAACAAGAGTGTGCACTTGTATATATCCTTAAATATTTAAAAAAGTGGTTCTTGGTTCTTGAAATCCTTTTTAAAAAGTGTCTAAAAGTATGCAATAAAATGAGTGAGGTGCAAAGTCAGCAGTGTAATATTTTGTAGCATGCTTTTGGCCACTGTTTCCTTTGATTTTAAATTCACAGCCGTTTCCGAGGTGCTTTCATCTAAAACTGGCCAGGAACCCAACTTCAGGCCCCATATACCCCAGCAGAAAACACAGAGGACCCAGAGAGCTCTCATCCGTTGTTTGCCCGGCCATCAGCAGTGGCCATATGTGGGTGTGCGAGTGTGCCCGGCCTGAGTGTAAGCTGCTTTTAGGCGCAGTTACAGCCGAAAAGCGCTTTAAAAGGCCTTAAATTTTCCCCGAGGAGCCAGGTCGGGCAGGGGGAACGGGCTAAGCCCCCTGCATATGCTAATGTTACACCAAAAAATCGACAAAGAACCCAAAAACAATCCCCAACTGGAGACTTTCCCACTTTCACTTGCCTGCGACCGTTTCCCATTTCCCTGACCCGCCTCAATGCGGCTGGCCTTGGACGCAAGATGCCGCCAAGCCGCCAAGACCCCGGCTGCAGGCCTGATTTTTCCCCATTTTCCATATACCTTTCCCATTTTCCGCGGCGCTGCAGCGAAGGTGCCGCGTGTGTGCTGTCTATTCGGTCTTTTTCCAGACAGACGAGACCTTTTTCCGTTCAGGAAAAGTAGCCAAGGTCCGCTGACCTATTAGCACATATTATTTTGATAATTTCACATATAAATAAGATCTAGATTCAAGTGTTTAAAGCCTTTTAACTACCCACAAGGATATGTAAGAAAAGTTGTCACTTCGCACTTGAAAACCTTGATTTCTGGCTCTTTATTAGGTGTCATAATATATAGTCATAGATATAACTCCCTCTCTCTTTAAGACATCAATTTCCACCTGCCTTAGGTGGTAAAAATAATTTTTCCTAACTACTCTCCCTAAGCCTATGCTAAAAGTCATAATTTCTTGGAAAATATATACTATTTTCCCCTGGTTTTTGGGGGATTTGCCAGCACTGATTCAATCAAGAGACTGGCACACACCCACACACCCACACACCGGCACAGTTGGACGGTGATCGGATCGGTTTCGGGTTTTCCGTTTTTCTACCTGCGATGCCATTACTTTCCTGATTTTCCACCGGATTAAGTGCAGCAAGGTGTGTGCACCGAAGGCCTCATTGCTTTGTTCCCAGCACACACTCGCACACTCGCACACTCACGCGGGACTCATTAAGTTGGCGTGCAACAATAAATTACAACAATTCGACATACACACACACGCACACACGGCAAAGGAAGGAAAATGCCGAGGGAAAACCACTCTCTCGACCGTCCTTGAGCGGCGTTCGATTTTTATTGGGTTTATGCGGGATGTATAGGTCGCGATCAGAGTAGCAGGATAAGTCATATAGAAGCTAGATATGATTACGATGTAAAAACGTACTAAAATGCGATTAAAAAACATAAAAAAATACAAAATATATAAACATATATAAAAACAATACTAAATCAAAGATAAATACAATATATAAAAATACAATAATATAGCAAAAATAAAACATACATAAATACAATATAAAAACATAGGAAAATACTATTAAAAACATTAAAAAATACTGTATAAAAACATTTAAAAAATACAATAATAAACCCTACAAAAATTGAATATAAACGCATATAGAAATAGGAATAACAAACATTCAAAAATATTATTTAAATACATAAAAAAAAACAGAATAAAAGAATACAATTTACAATATAAAAACATAAAAAACTACAATATAAACACATACAAAAATACAATAGAAAAACCATAAAAAAATACAACATAGAAGCATACAAAAATACAATAGAAAACCAAAAATAAAATAGAAAAACTATAAAAATTCAATATATATACATACAAAAATACGATTTAAATGCATACAGAAATTCAATAAAAAGTATACTAATATAAAATATAAAAGCATACAAAAATACAATATAATACATACAAAAATCAAAAATTCCTTTCCTGGTGCTTGGAATAAATATATGTACATTACTTGCTTTATTTAACAATAATAACTTTCATGATTAATATAATTCATAAAACATTCTCATAAACATAGAAAAATAAAATGTTAAAACCATACAAAAATACAATATATTAACATATAAAAATTTAAATATTTTCAAAGCCTTTAAGTCTTCATGGCACTTGGAATCCATACAAATTTCTTGCTTTATTTAACAATAACAACTTTCTTGATTAACATAATTCATAAAATATTCTCATTAACATAGAAAAATTCAATGTAAAAACTTACAAAAATACAATATATTAACATATAAAAATATAAATATTTTCAAAGCCTTTAAGCCTTTAAAAATCCATATAAATTCCTTGCTCTATTTATCAATAATAACTTTCATGACTTCACCACGCATAAACCTTGTTTCTGCTCCTCGTTCCTCATCCCCCGATCTCCACCTGACATTCCCCGGGGCCGTAGCAGGAAAATCAAGGCACCAGCTCCGCTGCAGCCAAGTGCAAGTGCCCCGGGCATCGCCCACTTTTCCATTTTCCAGCTCGAACTTCGTTTATCCATTTCAGTTGCCCGGCCTCGGCTTTTGGTTTTTGGTTTTCGGTTTTTGGTTTTTCCGAGCACAGGAAACCCGTCGTCGTCGGTGTGTCGCCACCACCTGTAGATTTTCCCGATTTCGGCGATGGCTGCATTCCAAATGATGTACGGCGCCTTTTAATTGGACACGGTCTGCGTGATTGCGCTCCTCCTCCTGCCGGGCCCCGTCCTGCTGCGCCTTAAGTGTGTGTTCCAGGGCACTGGGAGAAATTGGGATACAGTCCCATTCAAGAAGAAGGCAATGTAAGAAACTATTGATTTTTATAATTAGAAAATAAATTATAAGTACTAATGATATTTAAAATTATTTGTACATTTTTATAATGAAACTTAGGTCGAAAATGAAGGTCTTCATATGATACCTCGATAATGTAGCCGCTTTCTCTCGAAAAGCTTAAAAGTAGGCAATGCTTTTTGCACACCTAGGACCCCATTTACCATGGTCTGTCTTGTAAATGAAAAGATCATCAGGGAAGCTGAGAAAATCACTGGGGCTTTGAAATCCACGACGAAGGTGTCTAAGAGTATGCAATACAATATTTATTTTTAGTTATTTTTGTACTATAATTTTAGACACCTTTTTAGGGAATTTCAGTAGCATAAATATGACAGAAAATAAATATAACATGAAATAAATATGAAGGAAATAAATATAACAGGAAATTAATATAACAGAAAATAAATATAATAGCAAGGAATACTTTTATTTATTTAATGTATTTTAGGTATTAAATTCAGTGTAAACCTGTTTTTTTGTACTATAATTTTACACACCTTTTTAGGGGATTTCAGTAGCATAAATATAACATAAAATAAATATAACATGAAATAAATATGATAGGAAATAGATATAACAGGAAATGAATATAACGAGAAATAAATATAATAGCCAGGAATACTTTTATTTATTTTATTTATTTAAGGTATAAAATTCAGTGTAAACCTGTTCTTTTTGTACTATAATTTTAGACACCTTTTTAGGGGATTTCAGTAGCATAAATATGACATAAAATAATTACATAAAATAAATATAACAGAAAATAAATATAACAAAAAATAAATATAATATCCAGGAATACTCCCAAGGTAAAATAAATACAACTATGTCGAGTGGTTTATTCCGAATGTAGCTCGAGGCCCAGTGATTTCTCGCAGTGCCTCCCGCGCTGGCCTGTGCGTGAGGGAGGGAAAATCAAGTTTCAAGTTCAACATTATCATCATCATTATGTGTAATTACCCGGGACAAGGCCTCATCCTGGTGCTCATCGGCGGCGTCCCCAGCCCAGATAACCCTAACCCAGTTGGCCCAGAAAGTAAAACCGGCGGCTGTGTGTAGTTTACATTCTTTATTTCGGTTCAAAAAAAATTCATTCTCTGTCTTTGTGTCCAGTTGGCTTTCAATATGTTTTGAAAATATGGCTTGACAATTTCAGGGGTGGGGTGGGGGCTTGTGTGATGTATTCGCACATACATATGATGTATACATAGGTTTCATATATATATATATAGTATATAGACTGCGCTGATACTCGTGCGTAAATTCAATTGGGTCCGATTCGGATGGGGATTCCCGATCGGGGCGGGGTACATCGAGATGAGAGGGGACTGGGGGGAAACACACCTACATACTTGGTGGATATACATATATACGGCCTGATGCCCCAATAATCGTGTCTTGGGCTCTATAAACCTCTGTTTCCAACTGCCTGACACCAGATTTGCATTTATTGTTCCTCTGCTCTGTTCCGGCTGCTATAAGTTGGCGAAAATGTACAATATACACGCACACACACACACACGGAGAGACACTAAACACAATAATTGGAATTATTAGTTAATAAGACCCTCTGTTGCGCTTCCCGGGGATTCCCCGCCTCCTGTGCCAGCTGTGGTGGTGGTGGTGGAGCGAAAGGTACTCGGTTGCTGTCGACTTATTGTTCCTGCTCGATTCCTGGCTTGGTTTTCCGAAAGTTCCACTACACACACACATTTCCTTTAAGTGTATATACCTGATCGTGTTCGTATAATGTGTTTAATCTGTGAGTTCATGCGGGCTGCGTGCTGCCTTCTTTTATTTAATAATTAATTGCTAAGATTTAACATGTAGTTGCTACATAATTCAAATATGTTTCTTTTTTTGCCTTTGTTTTTCGTGTTTTCAAGTTTTTCTCTTAGTGTTTGGGTTCAAGAAAGTGCCCTTAGCCTGGGTCGCAATCTGGGCCCAGAGCTTCCTGCTTCGTGTATTGCTTAGGTGTTCGACTTCCAGACAAAAAACTATATATTTAGTGTGGGGATCTAAGCCCGAACGAAAGTGTGTGGGGAAAACCGTGGGGGAAGTACATATATGTGTAAGTTCGGGGATCCGAACCCATGGGATAGCCCTGCAAGGTGACCTCTGATTGTACATTAATTTGTTTAACTGAAAGTATATATATATTTTTAACGATTACTGCTTCAAGAGTGCCATTTACTTGAAGCTTTGAGATTTGAAAACACCTAAAAAGAGTGTCCAGAAGTATGCTATGGAATTTCCTTGAGCTTACATCAAGCACAAATGAAGTTTGAGGTATTATATTTACTTAGTTTGTTTCTGGCAATTGAAATATAACCTTTCATAAATCCTGTCAAGTGGCAAAGTGTGTTTTGAGATTGGAAAAGAGCTGAAACTGCGCCTAGAGGCAGGCTACAAATTCCTTTGGGATATTTGATGAATCTATTTTAACTAATTTGTATCTGGTAATTGAGATATATCCAATAATAAGTCCTGTCATGTGTCATACTATGTGTTTTGGGATTATAAAACTCCTGAAATGGTGCATAGATGTAGGCTACCAATTATTTTGGGATATCTGATGACAGCATTATAGCTTTGTATAAATTTGTATCTGGTAATGGAAATACCATGTGTTTTGAGATGGAAAAACACCTGGAATCATGCCTAGAGGTAGGCTTCAAATTCTATCCGTACATTTTTTGGTGATCCTCAAAAAGACTCCTTCTTGTGGCAGTTGAAATCAAGAATGGTGCACAGACTGCCTTGGATTGGAGAGTGGAGAGTGGAGAAACTCCAGGAAAGCGGACCAGTGTTGCCACACTCCATTAACATGCATATGTATCGATATCAGCCTGCAGGACTATCGAAATCACTTGATTCGCTTCCGCTTGTTCGTTTGTAATTCTCAAGTTGGCTTTTCGTTGTTGAGATAGTTGGAAGGGGTGTTCCGTGGTTCGTGGTTCGTGTCGGGGGGTAACAACTACTGCCCCTCTCTGTTCACCGGCCCGCTCAAGGCCGCCGCCCCCGGGGGAGTTTTCACATTTATTATTTCTCTTTTTTGGGGACTAAGTTGCGTTGCCATGTGAGCAACAAATCGCGGTAGCTGGCCAAACTGTAAAGATTCAAATTTAAACTGATGACAATGGCGCGCAACTCGGTGGCGGGGGAGGGGCGGCCCGGAGGGGCTTCGATTAAGCCTAGAATATGTATAGGGGTGTGTGTATATATATAGCATATAAACAATTACATTAAAGTTATTTGTTTTGGTTTTACGTATAATTAGTTGACTCTCGCTTCGATTGGTTGCTTTGTATTTTTGTATTTTGTAGGTTGTCCTTCGGCCCTGGCTTCCTTTGACTCAAGCCGAAGGACTTCCTGGCTGAGTTTGACTTTTATTGCTAACGAGGTAGATTCCATTACTGTCTGAGCTGTTCCTGCCGAGGTAATCCTTTGTGATTCTTGCTATCGCTACGTAATCCTCTCTCCGCTTTAATAATTCGTTAAAAAAAATAGTTCGTATTGCACAGTAAAAACACTCCCGACTGAGGCAGATTTCAGTTTCTCTGTATCAGTTTTTCGGTTTTCAGTTTTCAGTTTTTCAGCTTTCAATTTCAACTAAAAGTATTGCCTCTCCTGCTTTAATTCCTTTTGCTATTTAACTTTAATTATTGTTTTTCCGTTTTCTCTGCCCAATAAATGATATGCACAATGTTGATATAGGAGACTATGTTCTGCGGCCCCTCTGCGAATCTGCGAGTATTTGTGTCCTGTGTCCTGGATGCCTGCAGAGAGTTGGCTGAAAGGGGGACTTCGTTTGGCTTCTAGTTTTCGTATTATTCATATTTCTTTAACTTATTACTGCATTGAGCAATGGCGCTGGCGTGGGGCTCACTCTACTTTACTAACACAATTTTGTTTATATAATTTGTGGGGAACGGCCGAAAGTTGTTAGTTACTTGCTGTGAGTATGTCCTTAAAAAAAACGGTTTACGCCGATTGCACACGCTAAAATACTTATAAATCCTCTGAACATAAAACCGATAAAACACTTAGGTAAGACTATGGTGATCCTCCAGATCCTGCGGCGATCCTGTGGCCCTGTCAGCGGTGTGGGCTGTCCGAAAAGGTTTCAATTCACCTAAATTTTGATCCGTTTCAGGGCGTTCACAGGCTGCCGGCGCATCGCAGGATAGCCCCCAGGTGGACCTGACTTCGACTGCCTCCTGGATGCTGCAAGAGAGAGAAGGGGAAGCGGCGGTTAGTTCGGCGGGCTTGTGGGTGGCTTCTCCGAGATTAATGCCCAGGTCGGGGGAGAAAAGGCCAACCCGAAAGCGGTTGGGTTAGCTAATTAGTCAACGTCGTTGCCGGACGACGGATGATGACAAGGCGGCGGCACGGATTCAGGGAGTATCTGTAGCCGTATCTGTAGCTGTATCTGTATCTACGTCTCTCACAAGTACAGTGTGTATTGTTTTGAGTGAAAAAATGGGAAATATGCAAAGAATATTTTGTTGCAATATTTGTAGCATACTTTTCAGCTCAGCTATATAAGTTTTAAGACATTTTCCCCCAGGATTTCCATAATAATACCCAGAAATGCCCAAAAATATTTCAATTTCTATTAGCTTCGACCTGTAGACTTCCTGGAATGTTTTTACTGTCACTCTCAGACTGAAAACATTCAAGGATGTGAATATTTCTTGTCCATAACTTGTATTTACTGTATCTGTAGATGTATCTGTAGCGGTATCTGTAGCTGTAGCTGTATCTGCGTCTCTCACAAGTACAGTGCGTATTGTTTTGCATGGAAAAATAGGTATTTCAGGGCTTCGTCTCGAAACAAAATGATTCGGGCGCCCTAGAGTATGCAGATAATATTTTTTGCACTTTGTAGCATACTTTTCAGCTCTGATTTATTAGATTTTAAGACACTTTCCCCCAGGATTTCCATAAAAATACCCAAATATGCCCAAAAATATTTAAATTTCTATTAGCTTCGACTTGTAGACTTCCTGTAATGTTTTTACTGTCACTCTCAGACTGAAAACATTCAAGGATGTGAATATTTCTTGCCCATAACTTGTATTTACTGTATCTGTAGCTGTATCTGTATCTGTATGTGCGTCTCTCACAAGTACAGTGAGTATTGTTTTGCATGGAAAAATTTGGTATTTCAGGGCTTCGTTTGGAAACAATATGATTTGAGCGCCCCGAGTATGCAAAGAATATTTTTGCACTTTGTAGCATACTTTTGAGCTCCTCAATATAAGATTTTAGGACACTTTCTCCCAGGACTTCCATAAAAATACCCAGAAATGCCCTAAACTATTTGGTTTCTATCTGTAGAATCCTCTAATGTTTTAACTATCACTCTCAGACTGAAAACATTCAAAGATGTGAATATTTCTTGCCATAACGTGTATTTACTGTATCTGTATTTGTATCTGTAGCTGTATCCGTAGCTGTATCTGTAGTTGTATCTGCGACTTGGACTGCAGCTGTTGCCAGGTTTCAAGGTTCGGGGCTCTCCGGCTTCAGCTCCGATGTAAGACTTCGGTATAAAGAAATCAAACCGAAATCAAAGCCAATAAATCTTTAATCCAATTATAACTCATTATGCTTATATGCACACACGATCCCACAGCGCTCTCGCTCGCACAGCTCTCCCTCTCCCTCGCCCTCTCCCTCGCTGTGGTTTTCGGAATTATTAGCTTAGGCTAAGGCCAGCGCTCTATAATCTGATATCTAAGCTGTCGCTCCTTCCCCCGTCCCCCGTCCAGCCCGAGTTCCCCTCGCTCTTCTTGCTCGGCGTAATTCTTATAATTCGTACGATTCTTCTGCCGTCTTCTTCTCCTGTTCTTGTTGTTGCTCGGGAGAACGCCTTTATGTTTTTCTTTTCTTCTAACCTCGGCTCTTCTTACACTCCGATGTGTGTTGTGTGTGGCTACGACTTAGATCATACACTGCACAACATATTGGGAGCAGGAATCTAAGCTATATTTAGATATAAATATAGATACAGAATATAGATGCAGAAATATTAAATATTGATACAGAAAGTGTCTCCAATTGAACAAGTATTTATCCCTTTGCTACTAGAATTAAGTCCTCAAGTGTCCCTACAATTAAATGCCCGGTTTTTGTTTACAGAAACCATAGCCTGCTTTCTGGAGCTAAAAATTCTCTTATAAAATCATGAATAATATAGAAAAGGGTTCTCTACAGAAGCCACTAGGAAAGTTCTATTAAAAGGGAAAATGTATATCGAAATAGAAACATTCTCGCTATATTTTTTAGTGCATACTTTTATGCAGCTTTTAAGAGATATCAAACCCCCAGCTTTGCCCTACTTGAAAGTCTCTGTGTAATTCCCAAGTAATATCAAGTGATCGATAATTCTTAGACTGCCAGTGCACTTAATTGATGATTAAGCGATGAAAGTGAGACGGTTAGGGCAGAGGGATACTCGTCGATATATATAGCCCCCTCAGGCCTGAAAACACTGTGAGTCTAGGGCCGATTTAAGCCACGTTAGGCCAATGGCCTGGGCGTGTGAAATTCGGGAGTGGATTTCAGAGCTCGCCGCTGAAAATCTTTCTTTATAATTAAAGCGAATCTAGTTTTCTAATTCGGCCCCAGCCCTCGTCCGGCTTTCCATGTTGCGTTCGGAGTCATGCAATGTGGCCGCTTCTAGCCCTGGCCCCCAGCCCGCTCCCGCTCCCGCTCCCGTCCCCGTCCTGCGGCCAGCCATCCATCTTGGCCGCCCGCCCCGGCTGACTGGGATCTGGATCTCTGGATCTCTCTCCGGGCTTCAGTTAATCTGCAGCGCATCAGCAATTAGCGGAAACTCGTCATAAAAATATACGGAGAGGCCGGCAACAACCACACTCGAAATCGGATAAAGCGCCGACAGCCACGACAACAACAAATACAACAACAATAGCAACAACAACAACAACAATAAGATGTGGAAAAAGCAACAAAGTTTTGCCTAAAGTTTAGTTTTTTTCGGTGTTTTTTGTATTTGTATTTTTTGGTTGAAACTCGTTCGCCGCTTCGCTTGCTTCGTTGTTGCGGGGCTCAAAAAAAGATTTATTTTGTTTTACTTGACTTTTTTCTGTCGTTTTTTCTCGGTTGTTTTTTTTTTTTTTGGTTTTTAACTGATTGTGAGACAAAAATTTCTGTTGAATTGGAATTAGGACACAGCACACACACAGCCTCGAAGTGTAGCAACAATTTCTGGCCAGTTTCTGTTTCTGTTGACGCAGCTGTGCGCCATTTGACGACGCTCCTCGTTTTTTCAGCTTTTTTGCCTGCCACGCCCACCCGGCTCCGCCCCTGCGCCGCGTATATATCATTTTATAATGCCTCGCCAAGTTGGACACCTCACTTGGCGTCCCCCGTCCCCCATCCCCGTGCCAGCATCACTCCAGCGGAGGAAGGCGAGTCCTCTCCGAACTGCTGAATGTTGGCCAAGTTCGTTGCCTAAGTCTTTTGTTTTCGCGGCTATATACAGTTAGGAGGGGATCGGCATTGGGATATAGAGCGGCTGGGAAGAGGACAGGAGCCACACTTTAAGGCTATCGAAGGATAAAGTCAGGTCTAAGAAAAGCTAAGCCAGAATGATGTAAGAATTGATGGAAAGCTAGGTAGATTAATCAAATAAATGCTTCAATTAATAATATTAATTTGAAATGAAATAAAAACGGATCTCATAAGCAAACTATACCTATATAAAAACTCTGGATTATAAAGAATATAAGGAATAGAGAACGAAATTAATGATAAGTCTCTAAAGTATAATAAAAAGAGGAACAAATTAAATACACATAAATAGTAACTTAAAATAGGTAAGAGACACAGAAGAAATATAATATAAATAATAATATAATATATAATCTATTATTTATGCCTAAAATAATAAAACATATATATAAATCAAGTGCAGATGGGTTTATGTTGACTGAAGGCCCCAATCAATCAACTGTTGAATGGATGACAATAATTATCTTTCCATCTCAAAGCCGACAGAGTCTGGCTTGAAAGAACACAGCTAGTGGAAAACCTGATACGGATCTGTTTGGGAAGGATGCTCATGAATAGGACACATGAATAGGGCCTGGAAGTGGGACAACAGGATAAGCAGATATCCTTTTCAAACATACAAACTCCTAGACAAGAGATCTGCTGATTTAATTACTATAGAAAGAGCGAAAGTATTAAGTAGACCTGTTCTGATTGAATTACTCTTATGAGGCTATATATGACTAGAATCTCTGACTTAATTATGGAGTTGCTAGGGATCTCCTTTTAATTACTAATTATTATTGAAGACTGTAAAGATCCTTTTAGAATCCTAGTCATGAGATATTGCCCAGACTTAGTTATTACTCATTATGTGCCAACTCGGCCTGTGTATCTGTATCTGTAGCTGTATCTGCCCTTTGCTGGCCATTTTCCAAGCGGCTCCGACCTGGCGGACAGCATCTTGGCCAGCGAGACAGCGGCAGATGCTCCAGACAACGACGATAATGATAATGATGATGATGCGACCGCCATGCTGTCCTGCCGCCCTGCTGCCTGCTGTTGTTGTTGTTGTTGCCGTTCGGCATTGAATTTTGGAAATCAAATATCTAACGCCGTAGCTCGAGAGAGCTCGGGGAACTCAGGGCACTCAGGGAACTCAGGGGTGGGTTTCTTCTAGCTAGCCCACAAAAAAGGTTAACAACAGCCAAGATGCCAAGATGCCTCTTTGTGCGAGCCATTTCTGTGCACACAGAGCGAGATGTGTGTGCGCACACACACACATGTGTGTGGATAACACAATAAGCATCTCAGGATGCTGTCAAATGTTTGGTAATTAAAAAGAAGAAGAGCCGACGCTGGGCTGGGAAAGAAATGGGAAGAAATTTCCCGGTCCCAAGGAAAGTCAAAAAAGAGAGAAAAAACACAGCGAAACCGAGGGAAATTTTACAGTTTCGGCGAAGGAGGAGAGTTACGCATCTCGCGGTTGGGAGGGTGTGAGCCCAGCAGGGGCTGGGGGGCGGGATAAGTCCTTTACGGATAATTTCAATCATTCCGCGGGCTAATTTGATTGAGTTCCCGTGTTAGATGTCACGCGGACCCCGGCCCCTGGCTCGGCGCTAATTTAACCTTTTTCAGTCTTCAGTCCTCCTCTTGGCCAGTGATAAGGGCCACGCAGGCCTTGACAACGGAACAAGAGGAATTTTAACCATTTTTAGGCCTTCTTTAACTTTTTTTTACATGAAATAACAGAACAGATTTGGCTGGAACAGATTTTATAGAGCTATCTCTGTACATATCTGATCTCTAGTCCTACGATTCTAGCAGCAGAATCTAAGTATCAATTTAAGTTGCTCAGAGAACTATTAGCAGCATATATTCAATTCGTTTTCTTTAGATAAAAGTACTTAAAAGAAATATAATAGTAAATATTTTGACTGATTTCATTAGTAACCTTAAAACCATTCACAAATCCTTTGGAACTGGGTTTAACCTAACCGAAATATCCTCGGTCAAGAGCTGTTTAAACCGATTCTTTGGTCTTGGCACAAATTCCATAAGAAAGCATCAAGTCTATCGATAAATCCCCAAGATATGTGAATTGCAGAGCTTACTGGAAGTCGGGAATGCTGGAATTCGAAGGATGACGGAGGCGGGGGTGGCGGCGGGGCCCTGAGAACAACAAATACAAGAGAACAGTTATGCGCAAGGAACCCCGCCGAATCGTGAGCAGAAGGCAAACAGCGAAAGGAAAGAGGCAGCGAGGAAGTAAGCAGATCACACATGTTTGCGAAGCGAAAGAGGAGATGAGATGGAGATGGCGATGGAGTAGGGGGACGGGGAGGATGGGGAGGCGAAGGAGGATGAGCAAGGGAAGAATGCCAAATTTGCACATCGATCATATATAGCACGAAAAAGAGAGAATGGCAAGGGAAAAGGAAGGGAACAAACAAAGAAAACGATTCGAACGAAATGTTGGGCGAAATAAAGCCATAGAAACAGTAGTTTTTCAAGCGAAATAGTAAAGAAAAGCGAAGGGTAATTAATAAAGAGAGATCTTTGATAATAGTTAAATATAATAAATATACAGGCAGTAATATTTACTATAAAATAAGTATCACTTTGCAGTTTGTTCGCTAAAGAAATGTCAGTAATTTGGGCATTTTCCTAGTTAAAGCTAAGGACTTTTAACTAATTTACGGATTTGTCTAAATACATTTTCCTTCTCTCCTTCCTCTTTCCTTCCTCTCTCCTTCCTTCTGCTTTCCAACGCCTTGTGGCTGGCTCCTCTCGAGAAAAAACCAGACACAAGAGCCTGTCAAGGCGAAGCTATTGTTCGCTCTTTCGTTCTATATTCCACATTATTTCTTGGACTCTTTGGCAGGAATCTTCCTTCGGCCTTCCTTTGGCCCTCCTTCGCCCTGTGTCCGTAACTGTGTGTGTCGCCATGAATCATGGTAAGTGCTAACGCGGTATATAGAAGGAGAAGCAGCGGAAGGAGGACAGAAGGAGAATCAAGAGAATGGAGAGAGAAGACCAAAAGAACAGAGCGAGATGGCCTGCGCCTCAAGGATTACAGTGCAGGCGTGCGAGCGAGATGCCGCCACGGCCTACTGTCTTTTCTTCTTCTTTCTTCCACAGGCTTCGAGTATCTACAAGATACACACACACACACACAGGCGCGCACACACCGCGCCGAGGTAGACAATTTCTACCTGGACAACCGATCAAAATCTCTGCCGAAAAACACAAGAAAACGAAAACGAAAACGACAACACGAGGAAGAGAGCCACATAGAAGCGGCGCAGGCGCGGGCGCGAGCGAGAGAGGGCGAGTGAGTGAGGGAGAGCGCGCAACATCTTGCCGAAAAATTAAAATTACAGATGGTTTGTTGCTGGATGAGCATATGTACAGGAAACCAGTTTTTATGTTCAACAAACAAAACCAAGAAGTAGAAGATACACAGATACGCGGCCACAGATACAGATACACGGGCGAGTGCCGCACGGAGAAGGCAGGAGCAGAGGAGAGGCAGCAGGGCAGGCGCGGAGCAGAGGAGGCAGCGGAGGCCGGCGACGGCGGCGGCGGCGGTGGCGGCGTTATGATGACATAGCCACGGCCGCGCTGCCGCTTCTACTTCTGCCGCTGCGACGAGTGTCGCGCAGGCGCAGCGCCATCGCTTGTGTATCTTCCAGATACGCGGAACAGTGCGTTTCGCCAGCGTAGGCCAGCCAACTTGGTGGCACTTTCGAGCATGGAAATGGATGTAATAGCCCCCCCAGACCATGCCCAACAAATTTCCACTTGCTATTACAACTCCCTTAGAAGTTACAGGCCAAAAACCAAGCCTCTATATCTTAAACTTCCTTTTAAACTTAAAGGAATCAAATGTATTCCTTTCCCCAGGTCTCCTATTAAGGTAGCTGCCAAGCTTTAGTTTTTTTTAAATCTACTTACTAGGAGGCTCATACGAATGGTTCTTGTTTCTATTTAAGAATTCTGCCATCTATCTTGACATCCAAAACGGATAAGAACAGTTTCCTGATTATGTTTAAGCCTGATAACTAATATTACAGGTAATAAATTATATTCAACATATTTAAAATTCTTCAAAGGGCTGAAATTGTGAAATCACAGCCCATATGTATGAAAAATGAGGTATAGAGTGCCCCGCTAGGAAAACCCTATCTATAAGATCTTTTAAAGGCAGCTACCATTGAATTAGCTCAATTTTTAATCATATTTAAGGGAAAATAGTCGAGTAAACATATTTCCAACTCATAGAATGGTTTCAGAAAGTATATATAGGGTACTCTAGGGCACAGTTTCTATTATTATTATACTTAAAACCCATATATAAGATGTTTTATAAGAAGAGTTATCTGTAAGACCTTCTATAAGGGTAGTTACCATCGAATTAGCTCAATATTTAATAATATTTAAGGGTAAATAGTTGAAAAAACATATTGCCAGCTCATGGAATGCCTTATATAGGACACTCTATTGCCTAGTTCCTATTTATATTACTAAAAACCTTTCTATACAAGATGTTTTATAAGGAGAGGTATTTATAATATCTTCTATAAGGGCAGTTACCATCGAATTAGTTGGATTCTAAAGCATATTTAGAGAAAAATAGTCGAACAACGTATTTCCAGCTCATGGAATAATTAACTCTAGGGCCAGTTCCTATTATTATATATATTATTATATTGCCAAAAACCTATCTACAAAATGTCTTATACGAACTAGCTTTATATTTCCCTAAATTAGACAAGAACTCGAATCGATATAAAGTATATCCAGCTCTAAATATGGTATATATTCATAAAGCTCTCCCATTGAGATATAAGCTAAGATCCCCTGACTTCCCGTTGCTATATATTCCAGCCCGACGACTGATCTGTGCAAAATGTGTGAGTTTCGCGGGCTGGAGATTCACACGTCGTGAGATACATGCCCCTGCTGCCAGGCATCTGTAGAGCTGTTGCTAGCCGCGTCTATGTGCACCCACCCCCCTGGCTGTAGTTTTTTGGGCATCGGGAAGGAAGCATTCCTCCGCTGGCGACCGTGCAACATGTGTGCGTGTGCGCAGCCGCTGCTGGAAGCAAGGATCGGAGTCCTTTGTGCCTGGGCTCGAATCCTGGGAGCGGGGAACCGGCTTCCCAAAACCAGACACGTTCCCGGAGCAGCGTTCTTCGCTTCCTTCTCTGCTTTCTTTTGTTGTTGCTGCCGTAGTATCTTGTATCTCAGTATCTACACATGTCTCTCTCTCTGTCTCTCCTCCATTCTCTGGCCGGCTTCTTTCTTCGCAAAAATCGAGCCTCAAGCAGAACGAAAAGTCTCTATCTCGCAGTGAACTCCGGATTCGGACTCGGATTCGGATTGAGACTCGGATTCGGGGACTGGGACTGGGACTCAGGGGCAGCGAGAGGCAGGGGCGGGGGCAGGGGAAAGAAGCATTAAAGACACGCACGTAATTTCTTTGGAACTAGTGACGAAGGCCAACAACAGAAACAACAATGAATTTCTACAAAAATAATTAAGAAAAACGAAAGAGAAAAAACACCGCAAACGAAAAACAAAACCACATACATGCAAGAACGAACATTTATTTAAAAGTTTATGGGCTCCCAGGGAGGGGGAAGGGAGGAACATGTCCATAAAGCAATTATATAGTCGGAAAGGAGGGAGAGAAAGGTGTGTGTGTTGTGTGTGTGCGAAATCGGGAAACCAAGAGGAGTATCCACGAGATCCTCCCTGCAAACTCAAAACAAAACCAAGCGACTCCTGAAAATAATAATAAATAATAGTAATAAGAAATAAAAACAAGCAGGGTTCGTAATTTTCACTTTTTTTTATCTTTTTGTGTTTCGTTTATATTTGTCATTTAAAAAAAATACTTAGAAGGCGCATACCAAAAGTTGTGAAAGCGTTGTGCGTTGGAATTGGGTTAACAATTAAAAATAATAATAATAATAAAAAAAAATACCTAATACATAATTACAGAGAACGAGATGTCCCAGAGTCGAGGAGGATAAACTGAAGATGAGGATTCGTGGTTTAAATAATTACAGTTGGTGTTTATTGGTTGGAACATAAATTATGGGGCCACTCTAATCGTAATAAATATATATATGGGTATGTAGGTATGTAGGTATGTAGGTATGGTTACAGTAATAATATCCCTGATTTCGCGATTTGTTAATGGTTTCTGGTTTCTGGCTCTCCTCTGCCGCTGATGCTGCTGACAATTTGGCGTTGTTAAGGCTATGCGGATATATATGTGGATATATATATATTCGCGCGTGTCTAGTAACTAGATATAGTGTATATCAATTGGCATTTAGTTGCTGCTTTTTAGCTTACATATCGTATATATGGCATTTGTTTTTGTGGTCGTTCCTCGTAAAATAATAGTTAAACATGTTGCAAATTAAAATACGACAAAAAAAATAGTGCTGCTAAGAATAGGGCTTTACATCTATGTAAAATGGAATATATATATGTATATATAGAGGTGTATATATAATTGGCGCGCCTGTGGGCTGCGCTGTGTTGGCTGTTGCTGAGGTATACTTGGAGGTTCACACGTTTGCAAATTAATTTAAGCGTTACAAATAATAATAATAATCGGTCGCAATTGCGCAATTAATTAAGTACAAAATACAAATAATAATACAAATTTAACATGCAAATAAAATTAAATAATCTGCTGCTAACAACAATTAGGAATTTCTGGCTGTCTTTCAATCGTTCCAACATCTCCCTCCTCCCTTCTCCCACTGCCCCGTCTCCGCGGATGGCGTATGGCAATCACTCTAATTACAGGGGGAATGATATGGTTCTGGCGGGGATTGGGCTCGAGTGTGTGTGTGGCACCGAGGAGTGGCCTGTCCGAGTTATTGAAATGCTGCCGCTTTGTCTTCTCGAATAAAAACAACAAACTAAAAGGAACGAAAGGCCACAAACAGCGAATCATTGCCTGGCCAGCAATAAATTGTGTTCTCTTAATGTTCAAGCTAAATCAAACTGAAACTGAAACTGGATGAGGAGCACACGTCGCCATGTGACCCAAGTCGCTGGAGGACACTCGCCCAACTGCAGCGCCGCCGCGAGCTGCTGACAGCAGCTCCGGCCGCGCTCAGTTGCCCCTGGACTGGCTCCCTCTAACCCCATCTCAAAGCCTGGAGCATTTCAACAACCCAGCTGATCCGCTGCTGCTGCTCAGTACAACTCTATGCTCTTCTCAATCAGCTGGTACTCCTCCTCCTCCTTGAACTCGCTCTTCACCATCAGGTGGTAGTCGCCCAGCTCCCTGTCCTCGTCCAAGACCATCTCCATCTCCATTTCCATCTCCGTCTCCAGCTCCTCCTCCTCGTCCTCCTCCAGCAAGCTGTCGTCGTCGGCGGCCACATCGTCGATGTGCCGCTTCAAACTCAAGCTGGGGGTGAGACTCGGATCCACGGAGGGCACTGCGGCCAGTGGGACCGCCGTCGCCGTCACCGTCAGGGAGCGGGCAAAGGCCGCCTTGATGGAGCCCGGCACCGGCACAGCGGTGACAGTGGCTGCTGCCGAGGCCGCTGCTGTCGTGGCGGCTGCTGCTGCGGCGGCGGCGGCGGCAGCGGCCGACTTCTTGCCCACCACCCGGGGGCGGTTGTGCGTCTCGAGGTGCTTGCGCAGGTGATCCTTGCGGCAGAAGCCCTTCTCGCAAATGTCGCACATGTGCTGCTTGAGCCCCGTGTGTATCGCCTCGATGTGGCGGCGCAGGTCCGTCTTGTGATGGAACTGCTTGGGGCAGAGCTCGCACTTGTGCGGCTTGTCCTGGGTGCGATGGCGCCCCAGGTGGGTCGTATAGACGTCCTCGCTCTGGAAGCGCTTGCCGCACTTCTGGCAGCGGAACGGGTACTCACCGGAGTGGAAGCTCTTGTTGTGCTGCGTGAGATAGCAGTTCTTGGTGAACTCCTTGTCGCACTCCAGACACTTGATCCGTCCCGAGGGCAGCGTGGTCGAGTGCGGCGATGTGGAGCCGACGCTGCTGTTCCGTCGCCGCTTCGTCGTCGTCGTTGAGGGTGTGGCCCCGCGCCGCTTCTTGGCCGGCGGTTGTCCCAACGATGGGGTCTGCTCCGCCAGGATCTGGTGCTGCTGCTGCTGATGCTGTTGCTGCTGCTGTTGTTGCTGCTGCTGGTGAAGCTGCTCGAGATGGTGTTGCTGCTGCTGATGCTGCTGCTGGAGCTGTTCCAACTGATGGTGCTGCAGCTGATACTGCTCCATCTCGTACTCCTGCTGATGCTGATGCTGCTGCTGGTGGATGAGCGTGGCCATGTCCATTTCCAGCGCCGGGGTGGCCCGCGAGCTGCTCACCGTGGGCGAATAGGGCGTGGCCAGCACCGTCACCGGGGCCGGCGTCTGCGCCTCCTGCTGCCCGCCCTGCTGATGGGCATGGAGTGCCGTGGTGAGCGTGTGCACCGGCGGCAGGTCACCCTCCTGCGGCGATCGCTGGGCGGCCACCGAGTACGGCGATATCGGGGCGTACGGGGCGAACAGGGAGGCCGGCATCAGCTGAAGGATCTGGCCATCGCTGGTGGTGATCTGGTTGCCCGCGTAGCTCTCGCCGGTGTGCGAGTCGGGCCCACTACCAATAATAGTGTGATAGCTCATTGTGGGGTCCAGCGGCTGCAGCTGCTGGTAGCATGGCGGCGGCGGCGGCATGATGGGCATGTGCATGGTGGGCGGCATGGGCATGGTGCTGGTGATGTGCGGCGGCGGCGGCGGCAGCGGCTGCAGCGGCAGCGGCAGCAGCTGCGGCGCTGTGGTGAGCAGCATGGGCATGCCCATGGTGGGCGGCGGGGAGCTGCTGGTGGGCGAACTGCTGCTGTGCGGCAAACTGTCCGCCAGGATTAGCGCCTGCTGCTGCTGCTGCTGCTGATCCAGTTGGTGAAGCTCCCGCTGCTGCTGTGGTTCCTCCTCCGGAGGCTGATGCTGATCCGGCTGCAACTGATGCGGGTGCGGGTGGAGCCCCGCCTGGTGGTAGTGGTGCACCAGCTGCTGCTGCGGCAGCGGCATAGTGTCCTGCATACTGGTGGTGGTGGTGGTAGTAGCTAGCGGCATGGTGCTGGTGCTGCTGCACTGCAGCATACTGCTGGGCATGTGCGTGGGCATGGGCGTGGGCATATCCAAAGCCAGCATGTTGTAGTCCATTGCCATAGGCGGCAGCATTCCCATAGGCGGCAGCGGCTGCGGCGGCGTTGTGGTGCGCGAGAAATCCGTTGCCGGCGGCTCCTGCTGGTAGATAGTAAGGGGCGAGTTGCTGCTGCTGCTGCTGGGCGTGCTGGGATTGGTGTTGATGTGGCTGTGGCTGTGGCTGCTGCTGTTGCTGCTGCAGCTGAGCGTGTTGGGCGTGCTGCTGTGATAGTGGCGCGCCGCCAGCAGGTATTGCTGCTCCTGCTGCTGCTGCTGCTGCTGCCGCTGCAGGTGATCTTCCGCCTGATGCGGATCCTCCTCCTGATCCTGCAGCTCCTCCGCCTCCTCCGTGGCCATTGAGCTGCTGCTGCTGCTGCTGTCCTGGCTGCGACTGTGATTGGGATTGGGATGGGTGTGGGTGTGGTTGCTGTCCTCCATTTGCTCGCTCTTTATAGCTACCGTGGTTGCCTCCGCCGCCGTTGCTGTTGCTGTTGCTACTGTTGTTGTTGTTGTTTGTGGTGCTCGGGTTGTTGTTGTTTTGATTGGCGGTGTGATTGTTGTTTCGTTCAGCAGGCCCCTCATTTGGGAGGACGGCATTTGGGTGGTGTTGTTGTTGTTGTTGTGTGGGGCGGAGGGACCTGCTAGCCCGTTTGGGTGACCGTTCAAAACGGAGTTGTGGTGCTGCTGCTGCTGTTGCTGCTGCTGATGGAGTTGCTGCTGCTGCTGCTGCTGCTGGTTGTTGGAAGCGTGCTGTGGTGAAGCGTTTGTCGTGGATTGCACTTGTTGTTGCATGTAGCCGTAGCCATTGGTGGTGCCATTAGCGTAGCCATTGGCCTGTTGCTGCTGCTGCTGCTGCTGGTGGTGGTGATGGTGATGGAGGTGATGCTGCTGCTGCTGCTGCTGCGTGGTGGGCGAGGGCGAGGCCGAGTACTGGGACATGGCAGCGCCGCCCAACGCTCCCACACCCAACGCTCCTCCCCCTCCATAGTCGGGCGGACTTCTCGGCGGCTCCGGTGGCGGCACATTGACTGGCGGCGGCGGCGGTGGTGCCTGCTGCCCCTGATTGACAGCTGCTGCGGCGGCAGCGGCGGCGGCTGCAGCAGCGGCTGCTGCAGTGCCCCTTCGACTGGGCTTCGTCACCGGATCCCGCGACGGGTGATGGTGCGCCGAAATGGGCAGCGTGGCCGGATCTGGCTGGCCGCTTGACTTGACCGCATTTTTGTGCAGCGTCGTGTTGTAGTGGCGCTTGAGGTGGCCGGAGCTGGTGAACCACTTGTTGCAGGCCGTGCAGTTGTAGGTCTTGGGGCGACGCGCCTCGTTGGACTTCCAGGTGGCCGCCTTGGCCGTCAGGCTGTTGGCTGGCAGCACGGAACTGGAGCTGGGCGGCTCGAAGCCGCGATATCCGCCACCGGGCGCTGCTCCTCCAGCGACGCCGTCCTGCCCGGGTCCGCCGGTGGTGGTGCTGGGGAATTCCGCCGGACTGGTGGCCACGCTGGCGCACAGATCCGCACCGCCGCCACCGCCAGCCGTTGGGTCAAAGGACTTGTCCACGTAATGCTGCGAGTCCGGGTACTCGGACTTGATCAGTCCGTGGCCGCCGTACTCCTGTTTGATGAGCGTGGCGCCGACGCTGCCGGACTGGTGGTACGGCGACTGCTTGGGCGAGTAGTATGGCGACTTGTCCACGCCTACGCCCACGCCCACGCCGAGGCCGACGCCTAGGCCGACGCCTAGGCCGACGCCCAGGCCCTGCTGCATGTAGGGCGGCAGGCCCTCGACGGAGGCCACCGTCTGCTGAGGCTGCTGCTCCCAGCTGTGGAGCGCCCGCTGCTGCATGGACTGCATCGAGTGCAGAGGATCGGGCAGGGCTCCTAGCGGCAGGCCGGCTACTGCCTCGTGCTGCTGCTGCTGTTGCTGCTGCTGCTGGAGCAGCTGCTGGTGGTAGACCATCTTCTGCGAGTCTAGGTCGAGCAGCTCGCCGGGATTGGCCGTCGCAGCGCCCACAACGCCCGGTGGCTGGGGCGTTGGCATCTCCTCCTTGATATACGGCGAGCTGGCGTAGCCACTGCTGCCGTACGGAGACTCGCCATGCACATTGGCAATGTGTTCCTGCAGCTCCGACTCGTTGGTGGTGAGGATGCCGCACTTCTTGCACTGCAGCTTGCATCCCGCACCGCCTCCGCCAGCGCCGCCCGGTGAGCCGGGTGTCTGGCCGCTGGCGCTGCCCAGCTGCAGGTGCGACGAGGTGGACGTGGGACTGCTGCTGCTGACCACGCGTGGACTCATGGCCGCCGTGGTGGTGCTGACGGCGCTCGGTGCGCTCACGGCCTCCTCCTGGGCGGCTACGCTGGCCGCCGGCATGCCGCCGAGTCCCGATGTCGGCGTCTGCAGGTACGGATGGTAGCGCAGTCCGGCGCTCTTGCCGTAGTCCAGGCCGAAGGCGTAGTCCGTGCCCTGCTGCTGCTGCTGCTGGTAGAACTGCTCGTAGCTGTTGATGTAGCTGCTGGCGTAGCCCTGCTGCTGTTGCTGCTGCTGCTGCTGCATGTCGGCGCCGTAGAGTCCGCCGTAGAGCTGCTGCTGCTGCTGCTGTTGCTGTGCCTGCTGCTGTCCGCTGGAGGCGGAGTACATGTTGTGGGTGGCATAGGGCTGGTGGGTGATGCCCGTAACCTGCTGCTGCTGCTGCTGGGGATCCATTCCCTGGGATTGCTGTTGTGCCTGTGCTTGCTGCTGCTGTTGCTGCTGCGCCTGCTGCTGTTGCGGGGGCTGCGGCGTGCCAGGCTGGTTATCACTAGAATCGGCTGCAGCACTGATCGTGGCATTCGGCGTGGCGGGTGCACTGCCTCCGCCGCCGCCGGCCGCTGGGACTCCGGATCCCCCGCCTCCCGCTCCCGCTCCCCCGCCGCTGTCGGTGGCACTGCTGGCGGCGAGCGCCTCTGCCGCGTGCAGTGGCGGCATCTCAGTCTTGATGCTCGCCATGGACCGCTCTCGCGTGGTTGCTGCTTCCGCTACTACCGCCGCCGGTGCTGCTGCTCATGTCGCGCTCTCTCTGCGAAGTTAGCGGCGCATCCTCCTCCTCCGTCTGTTCGTTGGCTCTCTTGTGGAGCGCCGATCGTTGTATTTTTTTGTTTTTAGTTTCTCGATTTATATTTTTATTTTTTAGGTGGTATTTGTATTTGTACTGCAAGTAAGCGAATTATTTTTTATTTTTTATTAGTTTGGGAAATTTCTTGGTAGATTTCGAAGAAAAAGAAACACACGCACATACACACACACAGCCAGAGAGTCAAAGACGATGTAACGGTTCTTGATGTCCTCTTCACTTTGTTTCTTTGATTTGCATTTTACACATTGTGTTTTTATGTTTTTTTTTGTTGGTTTAAGATCGGTTTTGTTACAAAATATACATAGTTAACCTTTTTTTTTGTAAATTGTCAATGCGACTGCTCTGCTCTCACTTGAACACATGCACACTTGAAAAAAATACAAAGATCCTCGCCGAGGTCTCGTTCTCGTTTTTGCTTACTTATCTGCGCCTTTGCTTTGAGCACTTCTCCGTTGGACTGCCGTCGATCGTTTCGCGCCTCCTTTTGCCGACTGCTTGCTCGCCGATCTTCTCTCGTTTACACTCTCCACTCCTCCTTCTTACTCTTTTTCTCTTTCAACAAAAAATAAGACAAACTGAAGGAAAGCAAAATCAAAATGCGGCTCTGCAATTTTGAATTTTGAATTTTGTTTGCGAATATGCGAGGGAAGCGAGAACTTGCGATGGCGACTCTCTTTCTCTCTCTCGGTCGCGCTTCGCCAAGATCACTGTGATTCCGCCTCTCTTTCAACGCTTTTTTTTTATCTCTTTTTCATCCGGGGATCGAACAGAAAAAAATTGTTTACGAACACAAATATGACACAAATTATTGTTAAACTTTAAACTCTGCTTTTTTGTCGCTTAGTCCGAAATAGTTAGTTATTTTTTTAACGTTTTTTTGCCGAAAAGTTTTTGCCAAATGTTTGCTTTGCCGTTTTTGTGAGTGGGAAAATGAAATAAAAAAGGGCGCTAAAAGCCAAAATAGCCGCACCTTCGTTTCCTTCTTTCTTCTTTCTGCTACTTTCTGCTACGGCGTTTCAAATACAAATGAACGACAAGCGACGTGCATGCCGGCAGCTGTGGCGGCAGAGCTACCAGCAGCGCTGCCTCTGCCGCTGCTTTGGTCGACGCACATGCGTGCGTGTGTGTGCTATGTACTGTACGTTCTATGTGCGACCGCCGCCGCCGTTGCTGCCGTCGCTGTCGCCGTCGCTGCCGCCGCCGCTGCTCTCGCCATCTCTGTCGCTCGCCACTGCTGCTGCATTTGATTTTGCTTTGCCTTTGCACTGTGTTTGCGCCTGCCTTTGATTTTGCGTTTTATTATTTATTTATGCGTGTTAAACGCACACACTCTCACACACACGCAAACAGTAGCCAGCTTTAAATATTTCATAATTTGATTATTCAAATAAATGTATTTTCTATTTGCTTCTTGGAAACGTGGAGGGTTTCCATCTAACTTTTAAAAATTTTTGTTTAAAATTTTGTTAAATATTAACTATTTAGGCCTGCCTTTAGAAACGCTTAAGGGAAAAATGACTTTATTTCAGAAAACTCGAAACTCTCTGTGTATATCGAGATTTAAGCCGGGAAGAGAAAATTATTTATTATTATTATTATTATTTCCTCAAAAATAAATGTGAAAATTTTATTAAAAATCAGCCAAACACTGGCACAAATCGAAAGCGAGCGACGTATTAATTTCATGAAATAATAACCACTAATTATGACGTCCAAGAAGGTGATATTCGACCTGAAGGACCTGTGATGTCCTTACACGCAACTCCGTACGAGATCGAGGCCAGAAATGGGTCTGAGATTGGGCTGGCGTCTGTTGCAGGTCCCAGGACACGGGTGTGCTTCTCCAAGGAGTTCTTTGGCGCAAACGATGTTTTTGAAGGACCTTTTTGGGGTGATCATTGACTATTTCTGAGGGGGTTCCGGCTTCATTTCGACAGGCAGTGTGGAAGCATTGATTGGTGGAATGGATTCTTCGACTTGGAACCCGCTTCTGAGCTAGTTGTCGTCGAAGGATACACTCCTCCTCTGGCTCCTGCGGCTGAAAGACACTATCTTTGCAATCCACACTGTTAGTTGTCCGTCTGTCCGTTTGTCCGTCAGTTCATTTGTCCGTCCACTTCTGCCCAAGCTACTCCTTTAGTTATTAAACTATCTGGATGATATCTTTCTATTGCAAGTAGTATATACATAAGTCGAAATCGTTATTGTTTAAATATAAATATGTAGGTATCACAATTACCAGTTAGATAATAATACAAAATAAGCTAAGAGAGGATATAGGTAAGGTATTATTTAAAGAACACAGCATTAGTCGCCTCTTCAAGAGTTCTTTTCAGGTATGTTGGGATGCAAGGCACGTGGACTCAGTGACTCAGGACCGGTGCTCATTGAGGGCCCCGCTTTTAGTTAGTTATCCATGGACCTCCGTCCGTATCGCTAATGGCAGCTGTGTTGCAGCTTTCGCTTTTGTTTAGCCGAGTCTTGGCGTATGCTCTTGGCCCATTAATAGGCCGCCCATTAGTCAGGCCTTCGCATACCTGATCTGAGTCACCGGGGCGATTCGCTCTACTAGCCTAGTTTCGGAGGCGGAGACGGAGCCAGTGGCGGAGCCGGGTCCGGCGATTACCGGCCGGCGTCTCAGGTCTCGTAAAAGTTGTCAGCGCTTAAAAAATTAATAAAGCCCACTTTTATTGCGACAACACCGAGAGCCAACTAAAAATAGCCCCGGGAAGGGTTTGCTTTTCTGCTTTTCGGACTGTTGTTGTTTTCGTTTAGTTTTTTTGTTGTATTTTTTTGGGACCCGGAGCCCAACTGAGAATATGGCCCAAAAGTATTTAAAAATCTCGTGAGCCAAAAAGTGCGAGGAGGACTAATGTAGCCCGAATGCACCCATCTCTCTTCCACTGTGCACTTGGAAAAAGGAGTGGCATGTGGTTTAGGAAATCAGATAAATTTATTTTACGTAAATAATACCATTAAACACCGAAACTAATAGCTGAAAGTTTCACATTAAACGTTATTTTTTTAAGAAAATCTATATGAAGCTAATTATTAATTATTTTCAGTACCATTATCATTATTTCTTAGTACAAGGCTAATGAAAGAAAAAATTAATAAGTCTACAAAATAGATAGGGAATAACATTTTAATTTTAAAATGAAAACGTTCTTTCAATAAATCAAATTTGTAGTTTCTATATTTAATTGCTTTTTCGTTCTAAGGTAAGTACAGTCTTTACTAATCCCACTTTTCTTTCAGTGCCACAATTCCACAGATACAGCCACACGGACGGCCGCACGCACACACACAGATGCGACAAGGCTCCGCTGCGAGCGTGTGTGCGTGGGGCCTTGAGGAAGAGTTGCGAGCGCGGCGGAGTAGTGGCGTGCGAAGAGAGTGGACAAAGAGGCTGGAAGAGAGAGTGCGAGAGGGACGGCATGCCCTGAATTTACATACATGATTGTCATAAAAAATCAGCAAGCAAATTGTCAAATCCCTAAACTGACAATAAAACAATAAAGAAAACGAAGACGCAGGCGACGTCGACAGCGGCTGCGAAGGCGGTCGGGTCGGGAGGGAAAAAAGGGGACTTGGAAAACGGCTCGCAATCCAAGAGATGCAGTGGAACCTGTCCCCGGGGACAGACTTGGATGTTTGAGTCCTGGACAACATCTTATGGCATTTCAGAAAACTGTGGGGAATTACCTTATCTAATGACATAGTTGGGCACTTAGGCAATCAACTTAAGGAATTGTTCTTATTACGTAAGAGCTCATTACACTTTCCGCCCTTTATGTAATCAACCGTTCACACCACAACTGCTTTCTTGCACTAACCTTGTAAAGCTATATTTATTAATGCAAAATTAATTACTTCTAAGTAATCACTTTCCTATTATTGTGACAACCCAAAAGAAGGTTTACTTAATAAAATAGATAAATATGTTTATTTCCGCAATATCTTAAATAAATAACCCTATTATAAAGGAATTATATGCCCTATTAAAATACAAGTTTTCAATCATGCTTTCAGTTTAAGGATAAATATAATCGTACTCTCTTTCATCGTAGAGTAAGGGAATATTTGAAAGCATATACCAGTAAGATCTATAATCATATAATCTTGAGAAATATATAATTTTAGTTACCTTTTTAATGGTACACTTTAATTTAAAATTTAAATCTATAAACCATTGATAACTGATCAGTGTTGATTATGACTATGATTATCCTTCTGTGATGGGCTCCACTGTGACCCCAAAATTGTCAGCATATGTTGCGAGCTAAGTAGGGCGGAAGAAAGCAAACCACAGGGGAGGATATATCCAAAAATATCCTTATGTAAGGACAGTGGAGGGAGTGCAAGAGCTTTGGCGCAACAGCTGATGCAACTGTTGCAGCCGGCCGGCTGTCTGCAGTGGGATTAGCCCGGTTTATGGCACATTTATGGGCACGCAACAGTTGCTGTTACAGTTGCAACTGGGACGCAGGTATCCCGGCTCTTACCTCAAAGGCCGGCGGCAGATCCCAAGCAATTATTTATTGGCCCTAATTGACCACAGAGAAAACATGCCAATACTTGTTTTACTTTGTCACTTTAGCATTCTGATTTATTTTATTTATGCCGAAGACTTGGAGAAACTATTGAAGAAAGTGGCTGCAAGTACAGAATTTAGCTTTTTTGATTTTTCTGAAATATGTATGTATCAGGTTGTATAGTTTATATATGTATATACTTTTCAGAAACTGAAAATAATAACATTTTCGAAGACTCGAGGTCTTTTTTGTCAAAGACACATGTTTCGGGAGATAGCCCATTTGTTCATCAGTACCCATTGCTAGCCTTTCTCAGCATTCGAGGTAATTATTAAGATTTAAAATATATTTTATACAAATTCAAGGATTAAAATTGGGAAATCAAGATTTTTTCGGACTTTGGCACAGCTTTCCAGTTTTATGTGCCAGCGTTGCCAGCATCAAGCATAATGGATAGCGGAGCAACTTTGAGTCCTTTGTGGCATTAGTGATCAAGGATGTTGGTCTGGGATGCGGTGCCGTGGTGATGCGGGGATTAGGGGGTGTTTATGGCGCATTTAGGGACACGCAACAGGACGAAGGGTCACGCAGACAGGTAACAGGCGCAAGCAAGCAAGGGATCCGAGGACAGTGACAGTTGCACCCTTTGCAGTTGCAGTTGTTGCTTTTGTATGGGTGCAAGGTGCGTGCAAAGAAAGCATGGGTAGGAGAGAGAAGAGGACATGGTGAAGGGAGGAGGGTGAGCATTTGCGTGCCGTTGTCAATCACAGTCCTTCTCTCTCTAGCTACACGTGAATGAGTGTGTGTGTGTGTGCGGCAGTTAATGACTTTTTAATTGATCGCGTACAGCTGTCAGTTCCAGCGCCGTTACTTTTTAATTGCGCGTGAGAGAGAGAGAAGGAGAGAGCAGAGAGCGGAGAGCGGAGAGAAGAACACTCCAGCTCCGCCGGCTTATGTAATGCTGGCGCCGCCGGCTCAGATCGCCTTCGGCTCAAGCTCGGCTTAAGTTCGGCTCCACTTCGGCTCCCCCAACGATGAGTCACTTTTGCCCCAGGGCCTCTGCCTCTGTCGCTGTCTCTGTCAGCTGCGGTGGCGGCTGCGCTGTTTGTTGTGGTTTCTTTGCGCTTTCTTGTCCGCTGCTGTTGCTGTTGTTGTCGCCTCTGCTGTTGTTCTTTCTGCCGGCTTCAAGTTTGCTCTCTTCGCTCGCCGTTATTGTTGTTTTCACACCCCGTATTCGCCGAATTCGGGGGATATGCGTATATATGTACAGAGATGAACAATTCTTGCTAGTAACGAAGAACAATATGTACTTATACATATGTGCATGTGTAGGTACTTATTCGGATACAAAATAATAATTAGTATCGAGTCAGGGTGACTTTCTTACCAGATATCCTTAATTAAGGGGGCTTATGAAATCGATTCATGTAACTAGGCATCCGATAGAATATGTACATATATCGACAATATATCATCTATCGAAAATATTATCTAAAACAGAAATTATCTTTAGGAATAAGAATAGTTATTATCATGTGCAACGATAATGCATATACCGTCTGACTCGGATAATCCATAAGGATATAAAATAACTTAATAAAAAGGTTTCTTTTAATGAGTTTCTTTATTTTTCAGTTGATTTTAATTACAGATGATGGGGTTTTCGGTAAATGATATTGCGAGCAATAGTACTTAATGGACTGGGATTCAAGGGATATCCGATAGTCGATTCGACCTGTTCATAGCACATTGTATTGACTTTGCTGCTGCGACGGCGGAGGAGTTGTACAAACACCAGAGCAAATAGCGTATTCGTCACACACATGTCGGCCGGCCCTTGGGAATATGCTGATCGCGGATTGAAGGCGCGATCTCTGCAGAACCGAATTCGATGGGGTCTGTGGTAATTGAATTGCCATTCAATCTGAATGGATGTCCCGCTAGAAACCCGTTTGCGTGAGGAATGCCATCTATTTTGGGGTTTCGATGGTACCTTACTATTTAGATATGTGTTAACTACTTACTATTAATACTTGCCATTGAGATATAAATATATTATTTATAGAAACGTTTTGCTAAGCTAAAGCACTATTTAAATAAATATTTCTTGAATATGTCAATGGTATCAGGTACTTGAAGAGTCAATATCTTTGGGGTTTATTTGTGCGGGATAGTTCCGGTGGTTTTGGTACCTTTTTTGTTCGATTTTTGGGAGTTATTTTCTTTGGCTGTCCGATCTTGTATTTGTGTTTGCTCTTCACACGACGACGATTGTGAATTACACAGCAAGAATAGTTTTTCTCCTTCCCTCGATTTCTCATTAATATTATTAGTGTAGTCTTTTGTTTGCCCCATACTATAAATCAAGAAAATTTGGGGACTCGAACTAAAAACACTCTTGCAGTTTTATTATCTCTTTAATTACATATCCAATTTACTAGTTGAAATCCCTACTAACGAGATAGGAACCTTTACATTCAACTCGTAACTTCTCTAGGATCAAATAGTAAAATGTATTACGACGATTCATAGAGTTATAACTACTAGTATTCTAGATAAATATATAAAATGTTTTGGAAACAGTCCTAAATTATTATTATTTATATTCGTATATATACAAAAATAAAAATAGTAGCCAGGCGACACTGTTTTGGCCGCAAGTGCGACTCGTCACTAACGTGGACAAATCTCCACCAGGTTCATCAGATCATCAGTGTAGATTTTACACTAAGAAAATTGCACACGCAGCCACTCGTTGAATGGAGAGAATCTTCCGATTTCTCCTCTCATTCTCCGATTGTTTGCTCAACACTCCTGCTTCTTCTTTGTCCTCTGTCACCTCCATCTTCACCACCTCATTCGTCTCTTATTCTTACGAGTTTTGGGGGTAATTTGCATATTTTCGAAGATTTGCCAGTTACGATTTCAATTACGACTAAGAAAGAAGGAAGGGGGAGGAGGAGTAGAAACAGAGATAGAGAGATATAGAGAGAAATTGAGAGGAGACAGAGGATAGAGATAGATGAAAGCCCGAAATAAAGAAGAAATGCCAACAGCCGGGGGGCAAAATGATTATTATTTTTGAACCTCTTGAAAAAAAACAGGGTGAAAAGCGAGAAAAACATAAAAAAAATAAGTACACACACATACACACACCCATACACGCTCACGAATGCCGATAGAAAAACACAAAAGGGAACTAAGCCAAACCAAAATAACAAAACGAGCGACAAATGCTGCTCGATCATAATTGAAAAATGCATGCTAGCCAACTGAAGAAAAAAAAAACAAAAACAAATATACAGAAACAGCAGCAGCACTGCAACAACAACAGTGGCTATGAGAGAACAACAAAGAGGGAAAAAACAGCAGATGCACAGCGCACTAACAACAAAAATGCCAACACACTCTAGCAAGGAGGGAGAGCGGTAGAGGGGAGGGAGAGAGCGAGAGCGACACGTAAAGGAATTCAATTTGAAATGCAAACAATGCAGCACACAAACATCCACACACACACAGGCACATGAGCATTTGCCCGCCAAGAAGTGCAACAAAATGGCAATGAAACACGGGCAGCGAAATGAGCAGCGCAGCAGCGCAGCGAGAGAGACGTTGGCAGAAGATGATGCAGAAGTGGGGTGGAAAAAATACAAGGGAAACGCGACGATCAAAGCTTGGTGTAAATTCGAAATAAAAAAAATACATATACATATGTATATCCTAGGAGCCTTCCATAATCCTGTGGCCGCCAAATAATTCTCATTAAATTGGCAGGATTACGAAAAAACACCCTTTAAAACGGAAATTGGGACAAATACCGTGCAGGCTTGAGCTCAGATTATAATCCATTATCCCCGTTCGTCATTCGTTCCGTGTAAAGGACGTTTTTTTAACAATCCACAATATTTAAAATCAATTAGGCGATTTCCATAGTAATACCAATAATTGAGCATTATAAATTATGTAGCATAAAAAACATTTCTTAGGATTATTAATAATATGGCTTAACAATAATATGAATAGTTATTATTAATAATAACTACTTGCAATGTATTTTCTTTGCTTTTAAGTTTTTATCGCTACAATATGCAGCCTGGAAAAGAATGCTGGAATCTAAAATATATTACGGTAATGCCAGGATTCCATTGGAATGGCTGATTCGATGGCGACACTGACCGTCCTCCGTCTGCCTTCCCCGCTGCGTCATCCGCCCGCCCGCTATGCATCGTGTCTTTCGACCTCCTCCTCTTCTCTGCATTCTTCCCATTCTCCGCCTCTCTCTCGCATCTCCCGCCGGGCTAATCCATGTCTGCGTCTTTATTTTCACCTCGTCCGTTGGCATTTTTGCAACTTCGTCGTTGTCGCCGTCGTCGACGGCGGCGGCATGTGCAACACGTTGCAAAGCACGGGCAACAGCGAACAGCGCCGAGCAACACATGGCCAGCGATGCAATCGTGTTGCTCCCGTCCTTCCCTCTTCTCCTTTGTGCTCTAATTTCTGTGCCCTAATATTGATGCCGTGTCCTCCTCGCCTCGGTTTCGCCTGCTTTTTTCTGATTCTTTGTTAGCCTCCCTTTTTCTTTTGCTCTTTTCTGCCTCCCCTGTTTTTCTTTCCATTTGCAGAAATTGGGGCGGAGAAACGTGCTTCACGCGTCGACGTCACGCCAGCAACAAGTTGCTGCAATCTTGCGGCAATCTGCGGATTTTTCGTCACTAATTCCGGATTCATTAGTTTGACCTTCAAGCGGTTGCATATGCATGCACTGAGAGAATCCGGAAGTTCTAAAATGAATAGGGAACGTGCTCAGGCGATATTTTGAAACAATAATGCAATAATAGTTTATTATTTAGAAGCTTATTAATATTATCCGAATCCTATAATAATAATAGGTTCCCAGCAACATTTGGCTAGCAATATATCTTGTGCATTTTCCGTAATCATTCACAATTAATATATATATATATTAATTATATAGTAATATCTTAATATATCTAATTAAGCATATAATTATATAGCATATTAATAAGCTAATAAGGGCCATTTATTAATCTAGTTGATGAAATTCAATTATTTGATTGGCAAATTGATTACGCAGGGGAAGGAGGTCGACACAACCTCTGGGAACTGCAGAAACTGTCAATACCTTCCTCCCTCAAACCGATAAAACTTTAATCACTATGCATCAAAGTAAAACCACTCGTATATCTCGATAGCCGATTACGATAACAGCTACGATTACCATTTCGATTGTCCGCAGTTCGCAGAACGTCGTAATTCGCAACTGGCAACTCAGAACGCGTGACTGACAGAGCAAATTGACACCGGAAATTGGGTAAAAACAGAAGACTGCGTGGGCAGTTGACTTTGTGCGCGGGGCAAAGTGTAAGGATGGCAGATCCAGCGAGAAGGGGTGGCAAGGAAGTGGGGGGCCGTGGCAGGCCAGCCTGACTGCCGCTTGCTGTGTTCAACTGTACTTTTTGTTCGACTCGCACAGACGGACACACACACAGACCGTGGACAGACAGAGCACGCATACACATGCGCCAAGTTTTAATCATTAAAAATTGTAACTGTTATTAATATTTAAGGCTTCTACATAAAGGCAAACATGCACACACACAAGCTCGCCTCCGAGCACCCACACTCGCAGGCAACTAACCGTGTCCATGTAAATTGTATCGGCACACAGTCGAGGTGCAAATTGTAGAACCATATGGTTTGGTTTTTAATTAGATTTAAATTTAGGAAAAGCAAAATAATGTGCCTTCTTATATATTGTGTTACATGGTTATCTCAATCTTTAGAAACCCTCTCTTGGCCTTTGAAAAGTATAATCTTACTTCGTATAGAAAAATAGCCACCCTAGTTGGGATCCTAAAATTTGCTGACTGATTAGGTAAACATTTGTTTTGGTAATTACTAACCACATACCAAATTAAACCTAAATCGGACAAAAATTATGGTTAAGAGCGAGGTATTTCTTCTCTCTATATTGCTTCCTGTAGGCAGCTCCTAAAAGTAGGCAACTAAGCTTTGGTTGCTTCCTAAGCTTCCTTGTGGGATCTTACATGCTTTTCCCATCAACTTCATATTATTAAGCCAAGTAATTAAAGTTCATAATTTATTTTGTATTAATAAAATATATCAGTTATTAAATACAATATAATATTAATAATATTGTACAAAATATGAATTCTTATAGGACCAAAAAAGAGCCCTCTGCAGCATAGGTGCATTTACTACTTACGTTGCACTAGAATTCCCAACGGAGTCTGGCGGTAAACTGGGTATTTACGCTAAACATTGAAGTTGGACAGCATATGGTACATACATATATACATATATACATATATAAATATGTACATATATTACATATATAAATATGTACATATATTACATATATAAATATATATTTATTTATTTTATATATATATATATATGAATATATTCTTATTTATTTATATATTATATTTATATATTTATTCTTTATTTCTTAATTTTTGGTGGCCGACTATATAATCTCAACTGCTGCTGTGCGTTAGTGTGTACAGGCTCAGGATCTCAGGCACACACACACGGATGCGGGGCTTAATTGCAAGCCGTCGTGTCCGTCGCCGCCGTCCGCCCACATGACCGACCACCCACCCCCCCCCCCCCNCCCCCTTTATCCCCGCTCCCCCCAGGCCGCGTCCATTTGGGCTGACTCTAAAATATCCGAGCGCCAATTTAAATTTAATATCGACGCATGGGCAATCCACCACCAGCACACACACACACACACACACACTGGCTGGCACACTCGCCAGTGCTAACGCACACTCACGCACTCGCAGGATGCTGCTGCCGCTGCTTCTCGTAAATCTATTTGGCACATTCATGCATAAAGTATTTAGTATCTTTGAGATACCTTTTTAACCGCATGGCAACTACACACACACACACACACTTTGCAAGGCGGAAGGGGAGGGGGAATGGAAAATCGGAGAGGGGAATGGGGGAAAGGTGGAGGCGACTGGCAGGCGTCAAGTTCATATGGCAGCCAACCAAAATGCGCGGACACTGGGGGCAATCTAAGGCAGGGGAGGAGGTAGCAGGGAGTACACGCAGAAAAAAAGCGCTTTCAATATTAATAAGGCCTCAATATCTTTTATTTATATATATAATATCCAGAGTACAACTTAACTGCGTAACTTCTGGACATTCGTCTAAAACTTTCATAATATCAAGGATTTAAATACTGTAACTTTGATATTATAAAAGATATATTTCGTTGATTTTCTCATTTGACACTAGAATTCCCAACTATTTCTGGAATTAATTTGATTATAACGCACTTTGAATGCTGAGGAAGCTTACTGATGAAGAAGATGGACTCTCGTTCGAAACAATAGTAATATCCAACCATTACCTTGTGCTTCAAACAACCTTATTGTTTATTTATATTTAATTTTTCTTTATCATTAAGCTTAAGTATTTTTGTTCTGTGTAACAGTGCTATAGGGCGAGGGGGCTATACATTAGGGGGTGGAGTCGCGGACGGCCGACACTTTCACTTGCAAATGGCTGGCTGTGTGCGAGTGTGTGCGGGCTTGCGAGCCCAAATGAATTAATTTCGAATGTAAACCCAGAGAGGACAACAAATACAATAAGAGGGGGGAATGAAAATTAAAGGGGGGTAAGGGGGGTTGACTGGAACCCGATAGAGAGGTAGGGGCCGCTCTCATTGAGATTATCTGTCTTCGCCTTCGATCAAAGGATTGGATCAAGAAATACTGATCCGCGACATTAATGTATTTGTCTTTAAATGTAACTGGGGAAAGCTTTCTAATTATATTTATTATTATATATATATTATTAAAAAAATATCTGAAATATAAATATATAAATATATATCGCCTAATTCAGGTCAAGCTGGTTTAAGTTAACAAATAATTCAAGACGCGACTTTTCAAGATCTCGTCCAAGACGAAGCCTGAGCCATTTTATTCATCAGTAGCCATTGCCGGACCTTTCTTAGCATTAAAAATGCATTACCATTAGATTGCTGCTAGAACTACTTGGGAATTCTGGCGTCAACAAGAAGCTATGTTAGATACACCATTACTATAAATTTTTCATCAGAATCCCATTCTCAGTTAGACCTGGTTGCGAATTTTAGTGCCCCACGTGGTTAGAAAACGGCACAACAGCAAATGGTGTGGATAATATGGTCTATAAACGATTTGCAAATATTTTTATTCAAGTACACAGACACTAATTAGGATTTTAAATAAATAGTTAAAGTTAAAACATATGAAGTTAGCATTTCCTTTATTTGCATTAATTTTTAAAAAGGATAAATGGTCCAGGTCAGCAGAGCATATCCATATTTGTATAGGAATACCTTTATAAATATAACTCCAATGTTTTTATATTCAAACCCCCTTAGATTCACGAACTTTATTCAAAATATTACAAGTCTCAGTTAATAATTAATATAATTATTATATAATTAATTATAATTTTTTTTTAAATATATTTACTAGCTCAATAATCCACATATATATATTTGAAAAACAAAATAGCGTTCGGAATTCGAATTCTTTAAGTTCTTGATATCGATTACTTTTGATACTTTTCTCGATATTATTGTAATTGTGTAATATATTGTATATATGTGTAATTCCTCTTATAAAATGCTTACTAGTTCAATAATCCACAAATATATATGAAAATCGAAAAGCCCCCAAGGCTTGACTCGTTTTAATGGAATATTCGAAACTATATAAATATTTTATGGCTTTTCCATCGGCCTGGCCGATAGGTAATTAGATGAAATCTCGTGTGCTGCGTAGGCTTGCAATTTAAATTACGTATTCGCCGTGTGGCCGGGCACTTTGATCAGCGAACAATCCGAGGCGCAGGCGGAAATTACAAAGCCCGCGAGGCTCATCCCCTCCCATCCCCAGCCCGTTCCGGGGATTTCTGGCCAGAAACTCCACCTTGCCGGAGGGCTTACGCACTCGTATGCCGGCCTGTGACGAGCGTAGTTTCGTAATGGCCAAGTCCGCAATCAATCCGACCCCGTCCCCGTCCTCGTCCCCGTCTCCCGAGGAACACACACACGCGCACAACTCACAAAGGGATAATTTACGAAATTTGAATCTTAGAAATTGTTAAAAGCATTCCTCTCCCTCCTGCCCGGCATGTGTGTGTGCGCATGTATTTCAAAATTGCAAAATGTCTACCGTGGACATTCAAAGTCGGCATCGGCATCGGCATCGGCAGCGGCATCGCCAGCGTCCAAAGTCCAAAGTCCGCCTGCCCAGGCACAGCTCGCTCTCCGCCCTCCAGGCGCACTTCCACTGAGAGAAACGGTCCGAGTTCACATTAAAACAAACTTGAAATTTAATAAAATTATATTTATACATGAAATTCGAGGGGTATATTGATATATCAGACATATCTTTTCGCTATTCAAGTCAAGAGCTACTCAAACTTAACCGCACGGAATGCTGTACCTTAAGAATTCTAGACTTACTCTATATTCTCTAGGTTTTTGCCTCTAAAATTTCTGTCTCGATTTCTGACATATTCCGACTTGGATATATATTTATATGATTTATATATATTTACATAATTATATTACATATCTTTTCGCCACTCAAGCCAAGAGCTACTCAAACTTAACCACACGGAATGCTGCACCTTACGAATACTTGACTTACTCTAGTTATTTGCCTCTAAAATGTCTGTCTCGATATCTGGCATTTTCCGACTTGGATATATATTTATATGATTTATATATATTTATGTTTATATATTTATATAATTACAATTCTGTGGGGCTCCTTAAGAGAGCCATCTCGTTTCTGTCAGTGCACGATCTGCCTGTCTCTGTCACTCGCACACGCACCCCTCCCGGAGGCAGCCATGCATCTCGGCTCGACGTCCTTGCCCCAAACTCGTGTGTACAGCGTCCCCGCTTCCCTTCATCCCACCTTGCCTGATCAACCCCCCGCCCCTGGCTGACTGACTGACAGAGCCAGCCCCAAGCTCACCCCCTTTTGTCCAAAACACGAAATATGCATACGTAACGGACAGTCGCGGAGGACGAAGGAGGATACACTGGAGGAAAGTGGGGGCAACAAGTAATACAGCAGGGAGTAAGAGTGAATATTTACAGGAATCATATGGTTGCTGTTCTCAGGTACAAAAATGTGGTTTTCTAAATAAATCTTGGGACTTTCTAGGCTAAGACTAAGCTAGTTGACTTAACTTACTAGATTTATTGAAATGGAGTTAAAGTTATAAGATGTTTCAGAATAATATAACAATATCCGGGCCACCAGAGACCCCTCAGAGCTCGTCTCACGGTGCAGCATTCAGTGAGGTTAAGTTCGAGTGACTTCTTGATCTGATCTTCTCGGAGCTACGATGAAAGTATACCAATTTCCCAGCTGAGAAACAACTTGTAGTTCAGTATTTATACTTTAAGTTAAATGGACATGTTAACTATATTTTTTAGAGTAATAATAATAATAATAATAATAATGTTAATAATATAATAAAATCGTCTCACGGTGCAGCATTCCGTGAGGATAAGTTCGAGTAAAAGTATACGAATATCTCAGCTGACGAACAACTAGTAGTTTAGAATTTATACTTTAAATTAAATGAACATGCAAAAAAAATGTTTCAGAATAATATAATAATATCCTAATAATATAATAATATCGTCTCACGGTGCAGCATTCAGTGAGGTTAAGCTTGATCTTGATCTGATATTCTCGGAGCTACGATCAAAGTTAAACGAATTTCACAGCTGAGAAACAACTTATAGTACAGTTTTTATACTTTAAATTAAATGAACATGAATAACATGAACATACTTTATATGTTTCAGAATAATATAATAATATCCTAATAATATATCGTCTCACGGTACAGAATTCCGTGAGGTTATGTTCGAGAGTATTCTTGAGCTAAGATCAAAGTATACGAATTTCCCAGCTGAGAAACTACTTGTAATACAGTATTTATACTTTAAATTAAATGAACATGTAATATATATATTTCAGAATAATATAATAATATTCTAATAATATAATAAAGTAATAATAATATCGTCTCACGGTGCAGCATTTCGTGAGGTTAAGATTGAGTGCATTCTTGAGCTATGATCAAAGTATACGAATTTCAAAGTTGAGAAACCACTTGTAGTTCAGTATTTATACTTTAAACTAAGTGAACGTGTAAAATATATAATTAATATAAAATATTAATGATTCTGGACTCAGATCCTTTTAATAGAAGCTGCCAGGATTGCTTCCTGTGTAGTGGCTGGGGGTAGTGGTTGCTTTTGGGGTTTTTGACTTGAAAGTTGCACGATAGACGAACACATTTGGCTTCCTGGGCGTCGGTCGTCGGTCGTCGGTCGTCTGTGCCACGCCCCCAGCTCCACTCCTTCCTTGCCCCGCCGCCCCCCTTCTGGCCAACTGCTTCCTGAACTGTTTTGAATGTGTGACAGCCGACAGCCATCCCTCCATCCTCCATCCTCCATCCTGCCCCATCCTTGGCCCGCCCGACTCCCTGCTCCAGTTTCCACTATAAGCGATTGAGGTGGGCGGCCGGCCGGGGGGAGAGAGTCCTGGTCCTGGTCCTGAGGTCCTTCTAGTTGCTGCTGCTTTGCCCAGTTTCGAAAATGTAAACTCATCATAAGTGGACCCCAAGAGTGTGTGTGTCGGTGTGTGGGTGTGTGGGTGTGTGGGTGGGAGTGTGTTGTGCGTCGCAAGTGTTGTGAATGGACATGCCACTCGAGGGCTGGCGGGCATCGGCGGGGCAATGGAGCAGATGGGATGTCTAAGGGAGGTGAGGCGGCAGGAGGCAGGGCGGGGAGATGGGCATGGGGCAGAGGGGGCACGAACGGATTTTACAATTCTCCTTTCCTGCTCCTCGCTGTGTGTACATATGCGTGGGGAAGCGGCGTACATATAAATATATGCATAGTGCGAGGGTTGTCCAAGGAGTTGTGACTTAAAACTGAAGGATATTAGGTATGGTTTTTAAAATACAGTTGAGTTTAATGGGAAATATATATATAAGATGGTGATAACGACCAGAATTTCTACAAAAATCCTGTAGAAATATATATTTAAAACTTGGACGACTATTTCCAACCCACATACCAACTCTAAGTTTAATCGGATTAGTACAATATCTAGTTTCAAAGTTCGTAGATCCGACTCAACCCATATAATCTTTTTGCTTCCAAGACTCTCTCAGAGCAGAAACGGGTTTAATCTTTCTTTTGTGATTGCTATCAATTGTAATCGGAAAGAAAATTTGCAAAGCTCAATCAGCTAGATAATACTCCCTTTTGCGACTGAATGAATTTTATAAGCTGTTGTTGCTGCTTTGCTTGTACATTGTGCAGGCAAAGCATAGAAGGTGCTAGAGATTCTGTTTCTAATTTTACATATTTTTTTTTGGAAATTCTCTCTGAGTTATGAATCCCAAGGCAATGTAGGTACATCTGCAATGTTTGTCTGTTGGAATTCACAATGGAGTTGAACTTGTTGTTGCTGCTTTGCTTGTACATTGCGAAGGCAAAGCGTAGAAGGAGTGAGAGATTCGGTTTGTGATTTACCATATTTGTTTTTTGGAATATGCTCCCGGTCTATGATCTCCAAGGTAATGTTGGTACATCATCGAAGATTGCCTAATGGAATTCCCAATGGAGTGGAACTGATGAAGATCCTGGCAAGATCAGAAGCAAATATTGATTGTCTTTGTGGATATTTTCCTGGAGACTTTGTTCCTTTTGATTTATTTACTTAGATCAAGCCAGAACCCTTTTAATAATTATTTTTTAATTATTTTTAATTCAAAAATATACTTAAATAAAAATAAAAATTTTTCCCAAAACACATTGAAATATCCCCGTGTTAACTCCTTGATTCGCCCTGCTGGCCCTCGGTGGTGGCTTGCTAGTTTCCTGTGGCTCACAGCGATACACAGCGAAGGACGAAACTAAGCTGGACGACGACATACACAGGCGAGTGTGTGTGTGGGTGTCCTGTGTGTGTCCAAGTGCACGTGGTGCTTCGGCGTTTCCGTCGTCTGGCATCCAGAGCCAACCACCGGCCGCAGCAGCTTCGGCTCCTCTTCTTCGGGCTCGGCCTCGGCTTCGGCTGCGTCCTTCGTCCTTCCTGCTGTCGTGCTTCCTTTTTGCGTAATTTACGAGATTATTTCGCACACACAGAGCGGGCGAGTGTGTGTGTGGACACACAGCTACGCATAATGATGTTGGCTTGTCTTGGACAGCAGCGGGCGCCCACTGGGCGGTGGGGGCTGCTTTTTTAGGGGTTGAGGGGTTGAGGGGTTGAGTGGGCGCGGGGCGGCTGGTCTTGTCGTAGTTATTGCTTGCGGGCATTCATTTTAATTTTAAAACAACAGCAGCCAGGCCTAGGAACACACAGCGCTTACAAATGGCAAACAATTTCAGTCCTGCACACACACCACTCACACACGTGGTTACAAGGGTTGCCTGTTTGGTTGGAAACATCTCCGGGAATCCAGGAGTCCGGGAGTCTAGAGTCCGGGAGTCTGGAGTCCGGGAGTCAGGAGTCCGGGAGAGTGCGGCGGAGTGAGGCGGTCAAACGAGCAGCTCGGCAGTGCCAAATGGAAAATTGCGAAATCGAAAATGCGAATCGGTCAGAGCAAGAGGACTTTTGCCAAAGGAAGAAAAAGGATACAATGATCTCTATGGGGCTCCCAATAAATGAGATATCAACTAGACTTTTCCCAAGGAAATTTGAAGGCTTCCAATAGTTTTTTTTCAAGGTTTTTGTTTTTCCTTCTCCTTTCCCTTTGACTATATGAAAAATTCTAAGAAAATTAGCTGGAACTAGAGCTTAAATGATAAAGTTATCCATGTTAATTATTTTATAAAATATGATGAGTATTTAAATTGGCTTTTAGTTTGAGAAATTGACTTTAAAGTATAAGTAACCCATATATACTAGATAACTTTAAGGAACTAAAATTATAGCCATATCAAGGGCTTTAACTGGAACCCAAAGAAAATCAAAAAAGAGATATCTGTGACTCCTAAATCCAATAGGTTAATAATATATATTTTGCAGCTCGATATCTACAAATAAGAGTTGGGCAAATATCCATTTACATGTAAAACCATTGATATCTTTGAAAAAAGCATATTTTCCAAGTTTTAGAATTTAGATATCGGTTACTTCTTAAAAAATCTATAAATTTGATTGAAAATATTCTATACCTTCCGATATACCTTCGATATTTTTCTTCGTTAATAGCTCTCCCAAGCTGTCCTTCAAATATTATAGGTGACAAAGTAACTATTATTATATTAATATCAAGGCATTAATTGGAACATATAAAAAAAATCAAAGGAAGAGGTATTTGTGATTACAAAGTAATAAACGATAATAATACACACTTTCAGCATTATATCTTCAAATAAGAGCTGAATAAATACAATATATATATATATATATAATATGTAATATATCTAATTTAACATGAAACATTGACATAAATGAACATATTCATATGTTTCCATCTTTACATTATAGATATCGATTACCTGCTAAAACAGCGAAAACTTTGATAGAAAACTTCTATTACTCTCGATACTTTTTTCAATATTTTTCTTCGTTAATATTTTCCCTTCTTTCCTACAAATATTTTAGGTGAAAAAATAGAACTATTAGGATAAGAAAGGCTTGAATAGGAACCCAAAAAAAGCAAAAGAATAGGTATCTGTAACTCCTAAATAAAATGGGATAATAATACACATTTTCAGATTTATATTTACAAATTAGATATATTAGATATATATTATATCAAATGTAGCTTGAAAACATCGGAATCTTTGAGAAAAAACATGCTTCCAACTTTACATTATAGATATCGATTACCCGTTAAAACATTGAACAATTTTAAAGAAAACTTCTATATTTTCCGTTAATTTTTTTTATTATTTTTCTTAGTTAATATATTCCGAGCTAGCTTACAAATATTTTGATGACTAAAGTTTAAATTATAAATGGTGATGATGCCATTGGACACATTTTATATTATTAAGTGGATTTGATGATATGATAGCTCTGAAGATGCGAATAAAACAACTATAAGGCGGCATAATAGAAATAAAAAACATATATACAAATATTCTTTAGAAACAATTTAAGCAGATTTAGAGCATAAGCCTTCGACTCTTCAAGGAAAGTATTTAAATAGGGTTCTAAGAAGCTGAACTAGAGTTATATGTTATATCCACTTGGCGAAAGCTTAAAGAAAATCACAAATAAATAGTAAGAATGGTTATCTGGTTCCGCTGGGTAAATAAATTAGAGCACTCGGAACGAACCCATATATGGACCCGATTGAGGTGTCAAATGGCGGAGGTCCAGGCCAAGAGCGGGCTTCGGACCACCGCTTGACCTGGCCAGATCGCTGGCTGCCAGGAGCTGCCATTCATCAAGGCCGATGGTCAGAGAGAGTGGAAACTTGCCCCGAGCCCATTTCCCATTTCCCATTTGCCACCACCTTCCGCCTACCTAACTCCTTTGGCTGCTTTCGGTGTCATTAGTTTTGAATAAGCCATAAATTAAAGATTAAAATATATGTCCGTGCATATACATACACCCATATCCATATACCATATATATATATATATATATATATATGTTCTACCCCCTTTTATGGGTAATGGACATGGCCGGCTGGCTGGCGGAGGAGGCGGCTGTCGGTCCAAGTGAAAGTGAGAGTGAAAGTGAAAGGGAAACATAAGTCCAACAATGGTCCAAAGTCGGGCTAACGACATTGGTGCGGGGAGGTGGCACAGGATGAGGCCAGGAGGCAGGAGGCAGGAGGCAGGAGGCAGGAGGCAGGAGGCAGCGGGCAGGACAATGACGAAGGCGCTCCACGCACACACGTGGACCAACCCCCAAAAAGCATCGCAAATTTGCATATGTGTGTCCGTGTCCGTGTCCATGTGCCAAAAACTGCTGGCGTAGGTAAATTAGTTGCTCTATGAGAGTGTGTGTGTGTGCTGGTGTGTGTGTGCGGGAAGGTGGTGTGCGTTCTTATCGAATACAAGCCTCCTGTCCCCATCGCCAGCTCCTTTTGCACTTAAAAAAAAATAAGAAAGAAGTGCCTTTTGCAGTGCCTTTTTGAATGGGTTGCCCACAGTTTTTTTTTTCATTATAAAGAGAAATTAAAATTGCTCTGGTGAGCTTTATATAAATATATTATATTAAATTAATTAAATATAATTTGAGGCATTTCGTTTGAAATATGGCAAGAGCTCTTATCTATCCAAAAAAAAAAGAATATTTGCTATTAACTGGAAGTTGCATACTTTTGGGATGCTTTCTTAAATGATTTCAAACCAAAAAATGGTAGTGCTTAATAAAATTGTATTTTAATATACATTATGTATCGGTATAGTACATTGGCATCCGATCAGGTACCCTTCTTCTTATATATATATATATATATAATATTAACTTTAAGTTGCATTATTTTGGAAGGCTTTTCAATTGATTTCAAAACCAAAAAAAAAGGTTTTAAGTACATTATGTATCGGTATCGAAATGGCTCTTGATCAAGTGCTCTTCATGCCCTTATCAATCATCCTTTTATCGATAAATCAATTGGCATTCTTTGTGCTGTACAAATACTATATTTAAATAATCTTACTTTGTAATTTAAGTTAACATTACTGAACAATTGATATTTCTTTACCATTATATATATAAATTTGATATTAACTGAAAGTTACATAGTTTTGGGAGGCCTTTTTAATTGATTTCAAATCAAAAAAAGTGGTAGTGCTTAACAAATTTGTATATTTATGGATCTTCTTTACTTTATCGATCATCCTTCTATCGATATTTATATATTTATTATAATAATATAATATTTATTACTATATTTAAATAATCGTATTTTGTATTTTAAGATTACATTAGTGATACATATGATACATTACATATGATATATTTTAGACGTGCTGGACTTTCGATACTTTACATTTTCTACATTTTCTCCCAGTGCCCTTGTCTGCAGCGCCTCGAATGGCTTGGAAACTGTAAGTTTATGCGTGTGTGCGTGTGCTTTTGAGGGGGTGGTAGTGGGTGGGTGGGGACGTGAGGCGGATCTTGGCCAGTTGCTGGCCGAGCACTTACACACACACACGCACACAGGACCCCCACACAGGACACACACCACACACATAGGCAAATTCGCATGTTCATCTGACGCATGCCCAACAAAGTATGCAACACAATTGTGCTAACTATGTTGCCTGCCTGATTTATAGAGCCGGCGGGGGCGGGGGCCGGGGGGCGAGGGTCCTGCGAAAGGGTTAGGCAGAGGGGAGCAGGGACTGGACTCGGCCAGGGAGCAACCCTTGCGGCGCACAAGGAACTACTCGCCGACGTCCCCTGCCCTCCGCTGGCCATTCGAAAACTACAAAATCGTCCTGCGGACTCCCCGCTCCCCCCGGACAGAGTCCTGTTGTCTAAGCAAAACATTTCGCTTTCCAGTTTTGATTATCAAAATAACTTAATTTATGTGTGTGCTGGAAGGGGGGCTGGGGCGGGGCGGGGACGGGCCAGAAGTTGCTACTAAATGGCAGCTTAAGTGACGTGAATGTAGCATTTGCCGGCTTTGTTGGGGGAGGGAGGGGCGAAAGGATGAAGGCATTAGGCAAACTTTCCCCCCAAATGCTCGCACTTTGATTGTCATTGCTCCTGCCCCTGCCCCTGCTCCCCCCCTCCCTGATTGCTCCTGTTCGGCCATAACTGTTGGAATAAAACGCCCAACTTTGCCACTCATTACATCACACATCGCATCGCAAATCGCTCGGAGCTCTGTGGAGGCATTCCCGCGAAGGCATCCTGTGCCGCTCGTCATTGAGATTACGGAATGGGGGTTTTAATGCAAAAAAGGACTCACTATCCTGCTAAATACCAGAGCTGAAAGGGCCATAGTTTTGACTGGAATAAAGTTACAACTTTATTGCATGTAGCTGCGCACTTTTCTGTGTCCGCAAATCATTATCAAAGTCAAACCATTTTCTTCTGCAAAAATAAGAGAGCTTGTACCTCCTTATTATGAGCTTTAACTTATTGTTCCTTTTGTGTAATAATTCCTAAACTTAACTATACTAAAACCATAAAATTAGTGTCACTTTTATCATAAATAAATAATAATTTCCTTATCGAATGTCGCATCAACCCATATCAACATAGAGCGCGCGGAATATGCAATATCTATTATTATTAATTGTTTATATATTTATTTTTTTAGGAAATTACTGAATTTTTGGCTAAATTTAAGTTGTCACTTGTTAGTGCAGCTAAATACTTACAAACTGGACAAATTTGTCAACTATTTTGCCACTTTATGCTGAGTAAATGAAGAAAACCTCCTCCAGTTTAATTTACCACAGATACAGCCACACATTCCAGCAGATAATTCCACATATTGAGGTATTATAAAAATATATAAAAAAATAAAAAATATATATATAATTTAGACCCTAAAATACTATTAATTTACAAAAGGCTTAAGAAAGGTTTAACATTTTTTCAAAGGATGATGTTGTCTTATTGAAGTATTCTATCATATGACTGTTAACTTACTTTCTAGATACTTTTAAGTATAATATCTTAGTTTGTTAAAAGTAAGACATGAAAACTAAATTTTAAAAACTTATGACTGCTCTTTGCAAATAATTCGTAAAATGAATTCAACTGTCTTCAATTGTCTTTAAAATTTTACTAGAAATAATGTAAATACATATTTTTGCTCTATGACTTGATCCATAAAATCAATAAATGGTTTCTATTTCCGTATTATATATATATCACATATCTTTAATGTTAAAAACATTTTTTATATGTTCCTGTTTGTAAGGCAGTAGAGTGCAGGACATACGTTGACTTGTTTGTATTAAATTTGTGTGAGTAAAAAATAGAACAAAGTGGATAGATATGTTAAAAAATAGCACACATTTTATGTAATAATGCATAAAAAATAGATATGACCAAACAAATAGCTATTTAACTCCAAGAATGGCCAGATTTAGGAACAAAATTACAATTTGACCGCACTGGTGCGCTGTGCATACTGTGTATGTGCCAGCAGAGGCCGGACAGAGATACTGAGTAGGCGGTTGCCATAATCGAAACAGCTGCACAGCCTGCTGTGACTCGATTTACATGTATTAAATCAGCAGTATGGCCCTCGATTTATACTATATAAATCTATATACTATATAAATATTGCAGAAGTCCGAGCTAAGTATCCGCTTGACAAGAGTTTATCAATCGCCGGCGACGCTTATCGCCTCGTTCCGAGATGATTTCCAGATTCGCATCCATCAGAGGTCCTTTTCGGAGGATCCTTTCAGTGGGCTAAGTACTTGAGCCCCAAGTATTGAGAGTGAAGGGTCCACCAGGTCCAATTAAACATAATTGCCGACCTCCCACCTTCGACTACTCGGGGGGGGGGGCAAAAAGTTTATAAAAGAATGAGAACAAATGGGAGAGAAAGTGAGGGCCACGATTACGCAGTAGCCAGGTCCTGGTCCTGGCCAGTATATAAGGCCCAAAGTCCTCGGACGACACCCTCTCCTGGCGCTGGGAAGGGTTGGTCCAGCCAAACTGGGTAAATGAAAATTGGCATTTATATAAATTCAAAATGCAAAGTGAGACGAAAAAAAGAGAGAATAATAACGAATAAGGACGAAAATAAGTTGGGAAGAAGTGAAAAGAAAAGGGTGGCTGGCATGTATATGCCAAAGGACGCAGGACGCAGGGAGTGTCAGCAGCGGGCAGGTCCTGGATAAGGCTAGATTGAGAGGCCATTAAGATAATCAATCTCATTAATAGAAAGGAATTCCGCGGGCACGCGGCACCAGGACAGTGTGGCACGGGGCTGAAGACAGCAGCAGATCCAGACAGTCGCAAGATCTCTCTTCTTCGGGCAGGAACACTTTCCAGGGACTTTCTGGGCCCTCTTGACCGTATTGTGAGGCCTCCTGCCTCCTGCCCAGGCAGCTCCATTTGCCCCAACCAACACTTTTTTGCTTACTTTCACTTTCACCTCCACTTTCACCCGAATTCCTGCTTTGAGTTACCCTTTCGGAGAAGGAGTTCACTTACTTTGGCTTAATCCTGAGACTTGTGATGAAATATGGATTTTTATATCTTTTACTATATTTTAAATCAATTTAATTAGTTTTCTAGTGGCATTTATTAATGTTTCTACTTTTTTTACTATAGAAGATTTTCATAATACAAATAAGAATATTTTTAAAAAAATTTTGGTTGAGATTTTATCCTTATATCTTGAGGAAACTTAAGACTGTCCTGCTTCAGAAGAGAGCCACTTCCTCCTCATTATTAACCACTTTAACATTAGGAATTTCAGTTTAATAAGTTGCTAACATTTAATGGTTTGGAGAGAATGTTATTTAGTTACATTTTCAATTCTATATATAATCATATATATTCATATATATTCTATATATAATCTATAAGAAAGTACAATATCGAGGAGCTATAGAAATCACTACGGTATTGAAATCCCTAAAAAATGCCTCTAAAACTATGCTACAAAATTACAAAAACTATTTTTAGACGGATTAGATTAAGCTGCCCATTAGTTAGCCAATCAAAAAAAATTAACTTATTATATTTAATTAAATAAAAAATACAAATAAAAATTATTGCACACTTTCAGGCATTTTTAAAAGGAATTTCAAACCCATAGTGTTTTTTGTATCACTCCCGATAACTATATAATAATAATTATAATGACAACCCTCTGCAACTATTTAGCAGATTTTATTTTCGCAACTCCTTTAGATGTCCTTGGGCAAGAGTATTGCAAGTTTGGCGTTTTAAAAAGTCCTTCCTCCACCGCCACCTCTTTTTTTTGATTCGCCAATAGTGCCACCCCTTTACTTGCGTCCGTTGGCAAAAAAAAAAGTGAAAAAAGAATGAAAGGACCCGGGGTCCTCCTGCCTCCTGCTCCTGCCTCCTGAGCTTTCGCTTTTTATTTACTCGCCTTGGAGCGTGCACTTTATGTCCGAAGACGGAAATTTTTCCTTCTTTCGTGTTCTCCGTTCTCCGTTTTTTACCCACCAAGCCCTGGTCCTGGGCTTTTTTCGGGTGTTTAAATTAGAACTTTGTTCGTGCTTTGAATTTTTAAGTTATAAACTCAAGGGGGTATGCGCTCCCCAGGACCTCCCAACACTTTCACTCTCCTCGGCCATTTCCCTCCGTTTGGACGGCGCAAAAAGAAAGCGGAGGAAGTGTGGGAAATGCCCGGCAAAAGGGGGAAAATGAGTTTTCTTTTGAGGCTGCAGGGAGCAGGGGAAGTGAAAGTGAGTGCGGAGAGTGAGCCGTGCCTGGAGCAGCCGCTGGTGCGCTGGGTCCACTCTAAACGCTCCACTGTGGCCCAGCCGAGCAGCTGCTCGCCTCCAGATCCCAGGTCCACGTCCTCGTCCTCGTCCTCGTCCTGCTGGGGGTTATTATCAAATTGAATAGAAATAAATGCGACTTCATGTGAGTTTAAATTGTGGCCCAGGCTGACCCGAAAATAATGGTCCAAGGAACTTGTTGCCACCGCCTCTAACGAGCCCAGGATCTGTCTGGGGACCAGGTCCTGGGAGCCACCCGAGGGACGGCTCCTGGTGAGTTAAAGCCCCGTCGGACTAATAGGTCCTCTAGCCATGGTTGCAAAGCAATTGCTTCAGGATAATACTTCTGAACCCCTCTATCTTATATAATTGTTATAATAATAGTTGGAGAATGAACATTGAACACAGTTAAAGCTGTCAGAGATAGTACCAGTTATTCATATACCTATTTATTTTATATAAAACTAGATTTATTTAGGGATAGAAAACATTAAATATAGTTAAAGCAATTCATATATTCATTCTTTTATATAAAACTAGATTTATTTATGGAAAGTAAACTCTGAATGCAGTTAAGCTGCAAGTTATTTATGTATTCACTTCTATTATATAGAACTAGATTTATTTATGGTAAAAGAAAATTAATACAGTTAAAGCTGTCAGAGATAGTGATAGCGTAATGATATTTAGCTATTTTATATAAAACTAGATTTACTTATGGAAAGGAAACATTAAATTTAGATAGAGCTTTCAGAAATAGTACAAGATTTTTAAATACTACTTCTATATAAAGAGTTCCTTTATATAGAAGTATATTTATTTATGGAAAGTAAACGTTAAATACAGTTAGGTTATCAGAGATGGTGCGAGTTATTTTTATATTTAGTTCTTTTATATAAAACTAGATTTACTTACGGAAAGGAAACATTAAAAATGGTTAATGCTATATTAAATCATTTATATAAAACTAGATTTATCTATGGAAAGTAAACTTTGAATGCGGTTAAATCTGCAAGTTATTTAGATATTCACTTCCTTTATGTAGCACCAGATTTATTTATGTAAAAAGAAAATGTAATACAGTTAAAGATATCAGAGATAGTGCCAGATATTTAAATATAAACTAGATTTATTTATGGAAAGGAAACATTAAATACAATTACAGCTATCGGAGATAGTAAAATATATTTAAATGGAAAGTAAACGTTAAATACAGTTAAAGTTATCAGAGATGGTGCCAGTTATTAATATATTAAGTTAAATTATGGAAAGGAATACACTAAATACTGTTAAAGCTACTAGTTATTTATATATTTAGTTATTTTATATAGAACTTGCTTATATAAAACATAGTTAAAGCTATCAGAGTTAGTGCCAGTTATTAATATATTTAGTTCCTTTAAAAGTACATTTATTTATGGAAGGAATCATTACATACAGTTAAAGTTATCAGTTATTAATATATTTAGTTAGTGTATATAAGACTTGAAAAGTTTGTTATATTCTTAGTTATTTAATATAGAAGTAGATATATTTATGGGAATAAAATCAAAAAGGTCGCCTGATATAGGTCTACCATTGCAGGGTTGAACCATATTTTTTTCCACCATGAAAAAGGGTTATATTTAAAAAAAAATGCATTCCAAAAAATAACATACAATTTCCATTTATTTAGAAAATGCTAATTGGCTTTTTGGTTAAGGAAAACGGACCTTAATAAATACAATTTTTTAAAACCTTGAATAACAAATGCACAATTTAGCCTTTTTAAACAATTATGACTTTGCCCTATAATAAATAAATGAATGCAGAGTTTTCCAACTTGTTCTATCTACATGTATTTATATTTATTTATATATTTTCTTGAGTTTAATTCTTGCAGATGCCAGGACAATGATCTCAATCAGCTTAATTCCGTTTTAATTGGAGAAACAACCGCTTTTACTGGATTATTGTTGCGAAGGCCAAAGGACACTGGCTGCAGCTCCTTAAGCCCGAAAGTTGACGCCTCAAGGAGTCCCAATGCGGAGGCAGTAAGGTCGCCTCCTAGCCCCCCTAGCCCCTCCGGAGGTGTATTAACTATTCTCACATCAAAGCCAAATTAATGTAATGAAAGGTTTATGCCATTTAGCCCCCTGCCCCCGACATTCGTCAATTCCAGTGAAAATCCGGGAGATAAACACATGGACGCCGGACACTGGCGAGGGGGGAAGGCGTCCCCCAAGTTGCGCAAAGAAATATTTATATAAATATAAGGAAGGAAAAATGTGAAAAATAACATTAATGTAATTTCTTTGTGAGCTAGATCAAGCGCCGGCCCAACCCCAACCCCTGTCCTGAGAAAGCCAACCCTTGCTGGGTTATTAAAATTTTCCTTTTAAAAATAAATGAAAACTAAATAGAAACCGAGCGATGGAGAGAGATGGAGGGCGGGCAGGACTGGTTGAGGGCAAAAATTTGATTTTACCCCCATTTCCACTCCTGTCGCCTTTTTATCCCCTTTCCACAACCCTTCTGGCGCGTTTTTTGGCCTCTGTCCGCATAGATTTCTCCCGACGTCCGCTGGCGAAACTTTTTAACCCTTTTGTTTAATTAAAAAACACAGAAAACGAACCGAAAAAATCGGGGCGGGACGAGGGGGTAAAGCCTGCAAGAAGCAGAAGACGATGCACAAAGAAAGAAGATAAGGGCTACACGCAGCCAAAGTTGCAACAATATCAATGGGAAGTTCCATTTATTATGATTTTATTCAATTTTTATTATTAGCGCTGGAACTGGTTGGGAATTATAGAGAGTGCGATCAGCTAAATACTGAAAATTCATAAGGGAAACGAGATCATTAGAAATATCGAATGGCAATTCATTAATTATGCATTTATATCAATTATATATTTATTGCTCGCAATACGCACATTGGTTGGGAATTATAGTCAGCTCCTACTGAACAACACACACTCTGAAAGATCATATGAAAATGTCGCCATATGCAACGAAAATAAGGGCAATAAAAATTAAAAATTTACAAATTACGTCTATATTTCCTTACTTAATATTACTAAATATGAATTGTAACAGCTGTGCTTGAACTGTTTGGGAATTATAGAGAGTATGATCAGCAGAAGACTGAATGATGATAAGGGAATAACAATATCGAATGAAAGTCCACAAATTATATAATTATATCAATAATCATGGTGCTGCTTGCTCCTAATGCTCACCTGGTTGGGAATTATAATGAGCTCCTACTGAATAACACGCACTCTGAAAGATCATAAGAAAAAGTCGCTATATGAAAACAAAATAAAAACAATATAATATAAAAATGAACAATTTACATAAGTACTTTCTTACCTAATATTACTAAGTTTCAGTTATAACAGGTTTGCTTGTACTGTTTGAGAATTATAGAGAACTCGAGCAGAATGAGACTCACAACGAAAGTTGATAGAGGAAAGGCTATACACGCTATCTTGATATTAAATGGAAATCCGCAATTTAGACATTGATATCATATTTTATACCACTAATTTATAATTCGAATCATTTCTTATGCTAGCAGCGCTTGAACTACTTGGGAATTCCAGAGAATTTGAACTTCAAAGCACACAATGAGGTGAGGCAACTTATACAAAGTTAACTAGAGATCCAAGTGATCATTGTTTAGTAGAACCTTTATGTATAATATTTTATATTAGTATAGTATAATGTATTTTTGCCAGTGTACAAGGACAGGACAGCTGGCGCTGAATTTAAAATGCTTTTCAATACAAAAAACAAAAAAACAAAAAAGAAGAAAGCAAAACGAACCCAAAAGCGTAGAAAAAAAGTGAAAGCAAAGTACATAAATTTCGACAGCCGTTGTCCCAAAAGGGGTAGAGGGGTAAAGGGGTAGAGGGGTAAAGGGGTAAAGGGGGTAAGGGGGGTAAGGGAGAGCGGGCCGGCAGTCCGGGGGAAACCAAAGAAAAAGTAAAGTAATTATTTTGCATTTGCGTAGATAAAATTAACGATGATGGCGCGATGCCCAAGAACCGAAAAATGGAAAAGAGGGAAAAAATGTAAAGGAAAGGCGGGGAGCGGTGCGGTCGCAGGGGTTAGAGGGAGACGGCGCGCGGTGACAATACCGCGGGCCCTTGGCCAAAAGGAAGCCCTCTCACCCGGGCACCCCTCTCCGGCGAGCCCCCGCCCCCGCCCAGGGGCGTCACTAACCCCATCATTATGCCAATTCAGCTGTCAAAACTTTGTGCGTATTTTAATTTTTCTTCGCGTCTCTTTTTCTCGCTTTCCCTCCGCTTTTCCTTCGGATTTTTTGTCGCGCTTTATGTCCTGTAAGGATTTGGGGGAGGGGTAAGGAGTAAGGGGTAAGGACTTGGGACTGGGGGTGTGGCGCTGCCCTTAAGTGCGTCGGCTTGATTTTCGTTGCTGTGATTCCTTGCCGGGCAGCATTTGAATATGCATGAGTGCAGGGGCGGGGGCAGAGGACTCTAATGGGACAAAGGACGAAGGACGGAGGACGGAGGACAGTCCTTTGATGGATGCCACGTGCGCAGGCGGACAGGGGCAGTTGGCGTTCGCCAAGACAGGATAACGAGTGTGATCGGGCAGTCCTTAATGATCTAAGCTTTGAGGAGGAGAGTTAACTAAGGACCCACTTAACTAAGCGGTTCATCCTTGTAGTTTTCTTTTTTTAACATAAATTTAAAATTTAGATTATTTTTATTTATAAAAACTAATAATATAGGATTTACCTATGATCTATTTAAATAATAAATATAAAGGCAAACATTTCTTGGTCTTTCCAGTCCTTGTCAGAGGTGCCCCCAGCCCTGACTCGCGAGTCCTCTGCCGTCACACGCACAGTATGCACAGTATGTAGACAAAGCACCAGTGCAGACAAATTGTAATTTTGTGGCTTTAGACGTGTTTGTTTTTATGCAATATGACAAAAAGAGCTAGATATTTTTTCTTTGTTCTATTATATTCTCACGCAAATGCAACTCAATTGATTTATATATATATATTTATATAAATATTTATATATTTATATTTTCGATAATAGATTTAGACTTCTATGTATTCAGAATATTATATTTTCATAATTAAAACATCTTTTTTACAGAACACTTAATATATATTATGGTTAGAACCTTTACAGGGAGAATTTAGGCAAGGATGTAGGATCATTGTTGGCATAATTTATATTATATTATGGGGGCTTAGTCTCAAGTTATCTAATTGCTCCCCTTGCAAAGGACGCTCCTGATGCTCTCTTCCTTACGCATCCTTCCTTTCCTACGCACTTTTTTTTTTGAGTTGAGTTGAGAAAAACTCTGGCCAAAAATGTACTAAAAAAAAGAAGAAAAAGGGGTTGATTATGGTCACTAGCAAATTGGTAGTACGCACCGACATCAGCGGCCCCCGCTGCCACATCCTTTGTGTCCTGGCTCAGGTCCAGTTCTGGGGCAGGACCAACCAACCATCGGCGAGGACAAAACAAAAGTGGAAAAGTGGTTGATTTTTCTTTATTTATTTATTCGCTTTTTTCTAGATTTTTTCCGTATTATTTGATTCGCGCGCAATTTCTGCGCTGAGACTTGGCTCTTCTTCGGAAGGATATTTATGTACAGGAGGTACATAGGCGGCGGGGGCTGGGCGGGGGCAGCCCCCCTCGGACCCCTTCAGTCTGCTTCTAATGGTTTTTAAATTTCGTAATATTTCAATGTCATTTTCGGCTAATGCGCAACGCGAGAAGCAGCCAAGCCAGGCTGGCAGGCTCGCAGGCTCGCAGAAGTACAGTTGATCGCAAAGGGTCTGCTGCCGGCCCCCGGGATATTCCTGGCCCGTAACCCCTTCTGCCTTGACTCCCTGCTCCTTCGGCCCCTTCTCGGGCACTCGCCTAATTAGCCCACGAGCCAGCTCTGTTGGCCAGCAGTGGCATCCAGCTTGACATTGAATTCCGGGAAAGTGTCTTCGATTGAGCCCGGAAAATGGAGAGCGGGAGGGAGTGAATGAAAAATTTAAAGGCCACACACACGCACTCGAGTCCGCATAAATAACACACACGCACTCGCACACACACTCTCACACACTCTGGCACACACACAAAAATGTTGTCAAATAAACAAAATAGAGAGACAGACAAACGTTTCGCATTTGCTTTTGATACCCCGGATTTATTTGGACTGCCCGAGGGTATATTGGGGCAGCAGAGCACCTTGAAGAATATTCGAAAAAAGCCAAATCAATTTTAAGGGAGAGAGCACAACGTCTCACGTACCTAAAAATATGCGACGAAGCTTTTACTCTAGAACTCTTATACCATCAAGGTCCAATTTTAATGATTTATAAAGATTATGAACTATCTCTATAAGAATATGAACAGAACTGTGAAACAGTTCATAAGGAATATCAAAACCCATGTAAAGAGATTTTTAAGGAACAGGGCACAACGTCACACGTACATCGCTGGAGTAAAGAATGTTGGATTTGAGTGGTCTTCTTCTTATATAAAACTCTAATATGGTCACCTGCCTATGATCTATAGATGATCTGAGGCAACAGGAACCGAATAAGGAAGGAACCGAATAGGAAATATAAGAATAAATATAGGGAAGAGTGCACAACGTCTCACGTACACGAAAATATGAATATACCATTAGGTTGGTTAAGCTTTGCTCTATAATTCAAGGTCCCTTATTAAAGGTCTATAGAGAAATATGAACAAAACTTGTGAAACAGTTCATAAAGAATATCAGAGAAAAGGCCTTTCATGAGGAAGAGGGCACAACGTCTCACGTACGTTTAAAGATGAATAAAGCTCTGCTCTGGATCTCTTTTACAATAAAGGCCTCCTTATAAAGATCCATACAGAAATATGATCAAAACTGTGAAAGAGTTCATAAGGATTATAAGGGAATAGGTCAAGCCCTTTACAAGGAAGAGGGCACAACGTCTCACGTACATATGTGGAATAAAACCCCTAATTAGCTTAGTAAACTTCAGGGCAGTGTCTATTTTATATGTATTTTTTGTTATTTTATAAAGTAAAATAGATGTTAAACTTTTTATTCATGCATTAAAGTATCAGCAAGTGGAATATAGAAAATTCAATTTAAAAATGCAATAAGCTTTCGTGTTTACAAGGAAATACGGATGAAAGCTATATCTTGGCATACTCTTAGAGGCCTGCCTATAGACTTTAAGCAGGAGTCAGAGGAGTACCAGGTATTGCATGGTCGAAGCGTTCTTTCTCAGTATTTTTTTTATTTTGGCCAGCGGGCAACGTGAGCGTGGAAAGTGGAAACTGGAAAGTGGAAAGCGAGTGGGGAGGCACACAGGAAAGGGGCAAATGCGAGTCCAGACGAAAGTGAAAGTCAAATGGGGGTAGCAAGCCACACACACTCACACGTGCCACACATGTGGCAAAAGCTAAAGAACGTAATCGCACGTAAGTCCTGACGTCCAGTAAAAAATGCAAAAAAAAATGCGAAAAGCGAAAACAGGAAACGGGAGGCAGCCAGAGTCCTGGGTAAAAAATTCATGTGTGTGTGTGTGTGGCACGGTCGAACTCACACCCCGTCCCAATCAAGGACCCCCTCCACACGTCGCGCGTCAGTCACAAGTCATTGAATGTCCTTCGCCGCCGCCTCGCCTTCGCCGGCAGCTGCTGGCAATTCCCGGCCAATACAGCCAGACATCAACGCTTCAAATTTCAATATATTGAATAATACAGAGATCAAAGTTCTGGCCAGCGACCGGGCGGGCAGGGGGTGGCCGGGCGAGCGCAGGACTTCGAATACATTTGGGAAATTGAAAACATTTTGCGGATGCCCCGGCCGTTTTCAGCGCGAGCGATTTGATCGGACTTCAAGAGCAGGCTGGCCTGGCCCAGCTCGGCTCAAAATTGTTCCTCCGGGAATACATATGCCTCCTCCAAGGACCCCCAGTGCCGGCACTCGTGTTTGGTGTCAATCAGGGATTAAAACCGGGGACCTTAAGCATTAAGAGTTTCATTTTAAAAAGTCTTGTAGTGAAAATTATCAAAGTACGAATTATGCCCATTATTATGTCGATTTTAAGTGATTGATATATTCCTTTATTAAAACTATCCTGATTAAAACTAACCCAAAATACAATTGGTCTTTCAAGCGAACGAACTCCCTGAAATGCAATTATTAGGATCTTTTCGGTACTTTATATAAGAGTAATGGGAGCTCTAGCTGAATCACTAACCAGATGCCTATACAAAATGTATTTATTAATTTATTATTAATTAGAGAACCGTCAGTGTATTCCTTATAGGTTTCCTTATATATACAGGGAGAGAGAGAGTCTGAGATTTAACAGAGGTATCATTCATATTTATACGCGGTACCCATAGGATTCAATGGTATTATAACTTATTGCAAACCGAGAATGTGTGTATGCAGAATGAGGCATCTCCGACTCTATTAAGTATATATATTCTTGATCAGCGTCACCTGCCGGATCGATTTAGCCATGTTCGTTCATCCGTCTAAAACAACAGATCTCAGAGACAATAAGAGCTAGAGCTTCCAAACTCTGTGACATTTTCATCCGTTGCACGCAAATAAAATTTGTTTTAAAATCTTAAACTGCCGCCTTCAAAAACCAAGAAAAACTTATAACTAAGCTATAACCGTGATTTTGGATATGAAATAAATACATTTGTCCGACCGTGCTCTAAAATTTGGGTGAAATCAGATGATAAACATAGGAGTTATTAAAGAAACAGTTCCTTTGAATGCTGAGCTTTTGCAACATCTACATTTGAGTTGGCAGCACCAACATGTTGCATATAATTTTCCTAGCAACATCTTCCCTTTTGAATGTTGCTCAATATGTTCCTTGCTACATATTTCTTCACTTGTCAACATTTCCTTCTGCCTTCCGTCCTGTTTAATTTAAGTATTTCATAAATTTGAGTATAACTTACTAAAGTGAAAAAACCATGTCCATGTGTACATTTATTTCACCAACAGTGCTTTAGGTGCCGGGTATCGCACAGTCGCTTACACTCGACTGTAGCTTTTCTACTTTTTTACATTGAATATATACAAATTAAGCCAGGTATTGCTTTCAAAAAACCTTTATTGATTTATTTCTATGGAAGCTTACTTATAATTAAACAGTGCGAAGACAAGTCAAAGAAGAATTAAGGATATTCTACGGGGACCGAGTTCCGACCTTAAACCTTCTATCTCTCTTGTACTCGTCTTAGTAGAATGGCTACCAAGGACCAGAGGTCCTTAGAATGAATATATAAGCTCCGGAAATATAAGCTATTAATCCTGATAATATTTATCCTCAGCTTTAAAGCTGAGATTTATTTATTTACTTAAATCTGAGAATTGAAGAAAATCGATCAAAAAATATGACAAAAGCTGGCAAAATCTGAATTGAAGTTATCTAATTGCTGTAATATATTTTCAATATTCGCACAAAGTGTCTTTAGCTCTAACTTTAGCTAAACTATTCCTGCAGAATCTGGAGTTCCTGTTGGCTCAGGGCCTCCAAAACCATATTGTGTTCCCCGAGGCGCAGGAGAGGCTAAGCTCTGGGCAATTCCCAGTTGATTGCTATTCCAGGGCCCCCGGCAAACACACATCCCCCGGACTCCTTAAGCCTGGTTCCTGGCTCCCGGCTCCCAGCTCCTGGCTCTGGAGGCCACGCTAATTTCCAAAGCCTCGGCCGACGGCGCTTATGAGCCCTGGACCCATGAAGTCCGCATTACGTATGTAAAATAGTGCCAGGCCCCCTTCCCCCGGACAACCTGGACGCACACCCCAGGCCAGCTAAGGACACAACTTACGCACTTTACATACGACGAGCGGATAAGGATAAGGACGGGAGTGGGGCGCAGAGTGGGTCCTGGGCAATGGCTTTTATTGTAAGTTAAGTTGATGGCCATGTGTGCGCGCTGTGCGTGGCGGCGGGGATGGTTTTGGCATTCGCAATTCTTCGGAAATTTAAAATGTTCTGTGGAAATTGGTTTAGTCCTGTGCCCGACTGTGTGTGTTAGTGTGTGTGTGTGTCCCGGACGTGTACATATATGGCTGTCAGGTGGGTGGCCAATTTCCCAGCCCCGCCTACATAAACACAGCCGGAATACATATATCCAGGGCCAGGGCCACACTCGACTTGAGATTCTCAATTGTAAACTATGCACACACACACACACACACACACACCCCGCTCGTATGCATATTCGTCCTTTCGTCCTGTCCTGCGAGTGTGTGTGTTTAGGTAAGCAAACTCGGGCGCCAGTAGTTCCTGGGTCCTCCAGGACCGTGTTATTCGGTTAAAACGACCAGCACAGAGCTCGACATTGTGTCTGAGCCAATTTGCCTGATTGGGCGCTGCGCAGGATGTCCTTCTGCCAAGGCTCCTTTGGAGAGCCAACAACTCATTGGCCTTGCACCAGAACCGGCTAGTTTTGAAGCGGAAAAGCCAGGGAAATATATATATAAATAGTTCATAGGATCCAATTTACATCTTATATATATTCGCAAGGGTTCCACTCCCAGTCGATGGAATTGTCCTTCTAGAAGTCTGAGTATGGCTAAGAGGATTGGTTACCTGTTATACGATTAAGTTAAAGAAATTAAATTCAGGTTTGGTTACTTTCTTTCTTGGGAATGATCTAATAAAGATAGTAATCAAGCTCTAATTTAATAATGTTTGGCATGTGAAGACTAATGGGGATTTAAATCAAAAATTGCTTGTGATTTTCATTCAATTCTTTCTTTTAAGAACTTGGGCGTTTAAATCGGTTTTAAAAAATCAGGTTTAGGTTAAGAAAATCAATGATTATTCAGATTCTGACTTAGTGTCGGCTTTAATTCGGGCTTTTTATCCTTAAGTTAAGTAAGTTTGGGTTAAATAAAACAAAAACATAGAAATATTTTATAGAACTAGCTTAGGAGATCCTTGCTAGACCCTGGAATTCAAAACTAGTTCGAGCATCAAAATGAATAAGGAAAACTAGGTTTTAAAACTAGCTTAGGAAACCATTTCTAAACCCTAAAATTCTCAACTTATTCGTCCACAAAATGAATAAGAAAAATTAGGTCTAAGAACTAGCTTGGAAATCCCTTGCTAGACCCTAGAATTCCCAACTAGTTCGAGCATCAAAATGAATAACCAAAAACAAGAATTAACAACTAGCTTAGGAAACCCTTGCTAGACCCTAAAATTCTCAACTAATTCGTGCACAAAATTAATAACAAAAATTAGGTTTAAAAACTAGCTTAGGAAACCCTTGCTGGACCCTGGAATTCCCAACTAGTTCGAGCACAAAATGAATAAGAAAAATTAGGTTTAAGAACCCTTGCTAGACCCTAGAATTCTCAACTAGTTCGAGCACAAAATGAGTAAGCAAAACTAGGTTTAAAAACTAGCCTAGGAAACCCTTGTTAAACCCTGGAATTCCCAACTAGTTCGAGCATAAAATGAATACCAAAGAGGAATATGGGCTCTCTCGAAACGATAGCTCAACTAAGCCTGCTCCTGTGGCTTTTATATTATTATACAGTTTTAGATTCGCAAAAAACCCTCTTTCTTTAAGCAATTTGAGTTGATAAACTTTTCACCTTTAGGACACCGTTTTGCCCCACTGTGCGGAGTGAGGCTGTAATCGCCACGGGCGCTGGCTGTGCGCTTGATAGTGGAGCGGATAGTTCTGCTGGCCATAAATTAGTAAGCGTCCTTTGTAGTTGGCAACCGCACACACACCCCACACTGCACACACACACCGTCCGTCCGTCTGTCCGTCCGTCCGTCCACACACAAGGATGTTTGTACAAAATAGGCAAGTCAGCGACACAGTTTGAAAGGATTAAATTCTGTTTTTGTAATTAAGTTGAAATTTATAATCAAGGCGAGTTCTTGTTTGCCCGCAACGGGTGGGCTATATAGTTATATATGTACAAGTTGGCTAACTTCTGGCCATGCGTGGGTGTGCGTGTGTGTGCCAGTGTGTGTGTGGCATCCTGGTTCCTGGGGCATTTTGTCTTATGCAAAGTAGTTTCCAAGTTCTGCGACCACAGACGAACAAATGGGGGATGTGCCTCGGTTCCTGGGCGGGGAGTGAGTGGCTTTCGAGGGAAAGTGAAAGTGAAAGTGAAAGTGGAGGAGGCGAAAGTTCTTGCCTGGCGCTTTTTTCTGGTAACTTTGGCATTTGCACGCCTCAGCGCATTCGCCTTCGCTTCGAGTCCAAATCCAAAGCATACTTTTGCGGGCTGCATGCTTAATTTATGACCGACAACACATCTGTGTGTCCCGCGTCGAGTGTCGCTCCGTGTGTGTAGTTTTCCGCACTAGCCTCCCCAACCCCCGCAACCCGTAACCCGTCCATTTTCCAGCCATTTCCCCCTGCTGGCCCCCGCTGGCCCCCGCTTATCCCTGCTATTTTAAGCCCAGCAGGACCCAGTGACTTAGTTCCCATGCAGGGCCGCTGTGGGGATATTTGGGTTAAAGTTTGCAAATGCAAAATCACGGCGAAATTCCTGTTTCTTATTTTCTTATTTATTTATTTTATTCCTCGGCCGAGCATTGGTCCAGCTTCCAGCTTCCAGCCTCCAGCCTCCAGCATCCCCCTCCGACTGAAAAAATACAAAAAACGAAGGCCTAAAAGGGTTGTCTTGTCCTTGTCCGCCTTTGACGGCCAGCGAAAGTTTACAAAGGAAAATCATTTGATAAGCGCCGCAAAGCGGGAGGGAGCGAGCGAGACAGAGTGCCAGGACAGCAAGGACAGCTCGGACACAATTTCCTACTTAAAAAAAGAAACACAAGGAAAGCAAGCAAGGAGCTGACTATGGAAAGCAGACTATGGAATACCCTTGGACAGATCGTCCTTCGAAGAATTATATACCTTGCTCTGGTTCCATTTTATGTATCTTCAGGGAGAGTCAAGATATGGAACCTATGGGTTATAGTAATATTAAATTATTTGTTGTTATTATGTGTTTATTTAATTACTTAATCCTACCGAAAGTATGGCAACTTCTAATTCTTCTCATTTTTACTTACCAAGGTTGTGAGTCTTTATGTCTCCAAAAATAAACCAAGTTATGGTCATTTGGACCGATCTTTCCTGAGACAAATTTAAGATATAATCATCCGATTTGGACTTTATTTACTTATACTAACTGCCACAGAAATGTACGAATACTGACAGTTTCAACTCGATAACTTATAAACTTAAGAAACTGTCTAGATCGAGGCGGCTGGTGATGTTGATGCTGATATAATCATCCCACTCTAGCTCTCTTGACTCGTATACTAATTGCTATTGAAATATACAAATGATGAAAACGAGAAAACCCAGAAACTTAAAAAAGTTGACTAGATTGAGGCAGCTGGTGATGCTGATGCTGATATAATAGTTCCACTTTGGGCCTCGTTCCACTCTTCTGACTCGTATACTAACTGCCACAGATATATACAATTACTGAAAGTTTCAAGGAAATTAAAAAACTAAAGAAGCTGGCTAGATCGAGGCGGCTGGTGATGTTGATGTTGATATAGTAGTCCCACTCTGGCCTTCTGACTCGTATACTAGTTCCCAAAGTAGTATACAAATATAAAATAATTTAAAAAACTGGCTAGATCGATGATGCATATATATATCACAGGGTCAGTAATGCCCTCTTAAATGGCGCTGCAAACCTGATCCAAATTATAATACCCTCTCCCTGGCAGGGGTAGCGACAAAAGGCGAAACGGAAATCGAAAGGGGGCGTCTGGTCTGTCAACTACATAACATCGGGAATGAAAAGTTAAGGGAAGATTTCCTTCCGCACTTTCCCTGCGTTTTGCCCCGTTTATTTTATTTTATTTTATTTTATTTCGACATGCACAGATACACAGATACACAGATGCACGGACACACAGATACGGGGACACACAGACACACCAGCAGCAGCACACGCATGTGTATGTGTATGTATAAATTTGCTTTTTATGTCATTTTTCATTTCGCTACTGAGCACTTTGACGTCGACGTCGCGCCGGCGTCGCTGCCGGCGCTGGCGATTTCTGACCAGAGTACCGCTTCCCCCACCCCCTCCCGGCTTTATTTAGCATAGCACACTTTCGGGCCCTGCTTTTGATTTGCTGTATTTGTGCTTGGACCACACACAACTCACGCGTGCACAGGGAGAAACGGGGAGCAACCAAGTTTGGTACTACGAAAAGAGAGCGGGAAGGAGAACTTATAACATGGTTTAGATGTAATTCTTAGTTAATAAAAAGAACAAATATTATATTGTGTCATGTTAGCAAGTAAGGTAACTTTAAAATCAAGTGTTATCCATTGTGAGATACCCGGTAACCAAAGCTTTATGGGTGAAATTAAATGGCACATGGACATGGCTACCTCACTTTGTCTAACTATGCTCAAATTTATGAAAAACTTTAAAAACGTTGCCAGGAACATTTTGAGCAACACCGAAGAAAGAAAAATGCTGCTGGGAACATCTTCAGCAACACCCATTGGAGCTACCGACACTAATGTAGATGTTGCAGAAGTTTAGCATACACAGAAACTTTTTTTAATAACCCTAAGTTTATTATACGATTTTGGCAAAATTTTAAAGCACGTCCGCACAGATGTATTTATTTAAACCGAAAATCTAGACTATAGTTTAGTTATAAGTTTTTATTAGTTTTTGAAGGCGAAAGTGGGCGTGGCCAAATTTTGAAACAAACTTGATCTGCGAACATCCATATATCCAAACTCAGATCGTAAAGCCTTCAGGTAACATTACCGGAAAACTTAAAAACCTTAAAATGTTCTTGCTATTTAATATGGTTTCAAAACAATTTCGACAGCAAGTAATTCATTATACTATTCTAATTAAAAGCAAAGTACCTAAGCAGTTCATTCTAACATAACGGAATGCACAGGAAAATGTTGCTAGGAACATGTTACGGATCATGTTGGAGAACATATTGAGCTCAACGGCTTTAACTCTAGGAGCTAGTCCTGGCATCTGTTTATTTCTCAAGATCCTGTGTAGATCTATTCTTTTATTTAATTTTCTATTTCAACTTTAAAGTGTGTACTAAATAGGCTAATGAGCGGTCTTATTTATTTATTTTTTAGATTGCTAAAAATTTTAATCGATCTGCATTTCTTATCGATAGTTAAAATGTGATAGTTCTTAGGTTTACCTCATTTTAAGATTTATATATTATCATATTAACATATTTACAGTCTCTTTAATCTAATATCTCTTAAAGTTTTTTTTTCTAATTTCTAATCTAGTTGGACTATTTTATTTTATTTAGATCGATAACATATCAATCGAGCTTTATTTCTTACCGATTGTTTAGTCTAGTATTCCATCATATTTACATATTTACAGTATCTGTAATTGAATATATCTTGGAGTTCTTTTTTGTAAGCTCTAATCTAGTTGGACTTATTTATTTTATTTGGATCGATAACATATCAATCGAGCTACATTTCTTACCGATTGTTTAGTCTAGTATTCCATCATATTAATATATTTACAGTCTCTTTAATAGAATATCTCTGGGAATTTCTTTCTGTGCAACTATGATATATGAAACATGGGGCGGGCGGAGTGAGACTCTGTGTCTGAGCCCCGCTGCCGATGGTGTATGCATATGCATGAGCAGGAACAGGACCCGGCCAGGGGAGCGTGTGTGAGTGTGTGAGTGCTTGCCCATATTAATGTACTCCGCTCTCCTCGGTGAGAGTGTGAGTGTCCCTGTGCTTATGCTCCTCCGAAGCACTGGACTGTCCTTCAGGTTTTTCCTGCGATTTATGGATCATTGTCTGCTGCAGTTGCTGGATGGGAAAATCATGGCAACTGGATGTACCTCTCGTTGCCAAGAAGCAATTATGAGTGAAATAGGAGTGCTCCTGTGTTCTTTTATATGTTATTTGATTTTCATTTGCTTGGATATACGTATTTTAAACAGGACATACAAGGTTATCTAGAGGGAACTGAGGGCTTAAGCTATTTTACATTAATTCCAACTAAACAGCAATTAGAACATTTTGCTAAAAACTCTTCTTTAGGTTGAAAGTGCAAAAGCTAGTATTGGCTTTTAATCTCTATGTAATATTAATATGTTTATTTGTTGTTGGCTAATTCCTGTCACCTTTACTTAGAGTATTATTAGATTATTAGCAATAGGTAATTGTCTATTTGATAGATATAAGAAGTATAATAATAGATTTATAGAGAAAGCCTAGCTGCAATTTTGAGTAATTTAAAGGAATTATTAAGGTTGCAAGGATTATTAAAGATTAAATAATTAAGATTAAGATTATTTAAGCTCTTGGTAATATTTCGAAATGCATATTAAATATTATATTTAATATTTATTCTGTGTAAAATATATAATATCCAAATTAACTGGTTTTTATATATAATATTATTATTTAATATAATACATATATATTGTTTAATATAAATATGACTATTTGTTGTCTAATTCCTGCGACCTTTGTTTATATTATTTGAGTACCCATTGTCGAGTTGATTTATATATATATAATATATATATAATATATATATAATATAATAATGAGTTTATAGAGATAGCTTTGAACTATTTTTAGGGAAGTAAGGTTGTAAGGATCCTTCGAAGATTCTCTAAGTTCTTGGAAATATTTCCAAATTAATACTTAATATAAATATATATTAGAGTACATTTATAATATATATTTTACATAATATCAATGCTGGTTCTAAATTTGTATTTATTATAATTATAATTATTTGTTGGCTAATTCCTACGACCTTTAATTATATTTTTTGGTACCCATTGCCGAGTTGATATATATTATTTAATAATGCTCCAACTTTGATTATTTTTGGAAATTATTAAGGGTGTAAGGATCCCTAAAGAAATTGGTAAAATATCGCAATTAATTGGAAGTGGAGAGCATTTCAAAGGAAAGGGGAACATATTTTTAGCATATCAAGGATGCTCTACCTTTGAGTAATTGATAATTGGCAATTGATAAATTACCCAAAGGTAGAGCATCCTTAATATATTATGAATATGTTTATATAATAATATATTTACTCATCAATGAGTGTGTTCTAAAAAAATAGGAATACTTAATTCATTTTTAAAACCCATAAAGATGTGAGTTCTCCAAGCATTTTTTATCCCCATTTTATTTCGAGTTTTGCTATTATTTTTAATTATTTGGCACAGAAAGAGGTGGTATTTATTTTAAATTTATAAATGTGTGTGTTCTAAAAAAATGTGAATACTTAATTCATTTTTAAAACCTATAAAGATGTAAGTTCTAAAGGCATTTTTTATCCCCATTTTATTTCGAGTTTTGCTATTATTTTTAATTATTTGGCACTGAAAGAGGTGGTATTTATTTTAGGTTTTCAAAGGCGCCTGTCCCTGGAAGTCGTAAACTTGCAGCTTGCGCTTTTGGCACAACTCATTTCCGGGCTGGCCAGATAAGCCCTGCTCTGGGTCCTTGGTCCTGGGTCCTTGGAGCGCGGAGCGCGGAAAAGCGCAGGAGCCCGGGAAAGTCGAGGCGAGTGGCAGCCACCCCCGGACACTGGACAATCTGTCCACCTTATCATGGTAATAACTGTAAGCATGTAAGCCTGGCCAAAGGGGTGATTTCGTAATTTTCTTTACATTTCTTTGCCGCATTTTCCCCCGCACCCCTTCCGCTCTCTCTCTCTCTTTTTTGCCGACGCAATTTCGGGTAACCCTTTTGGGCACTTTCACCACCCATTCCCTGCCCCCTTTTTTTTAGAGATTTTGGCTCGTTTTTTATGTGTGTGTTCCTCGCTGTTTGTGTATATTTTCTATATAATTCGGTGCGTTCGCCCGCCTTGGTCCTTGGTCCTGGCTCCTTGCCGCCTCCCCCACCTCCTGCTGGAAGGGAGAGCCTTCCTTTCTCTCCTTTTTGTGCTGGTCAGCTTTTCTGCACGCTTGGCAAACATCGCCGAATAAAAAAGGAAGACGGGAAGACAGCCGAAGGGGGGCAGGGGGATGGGCTCAGGGGTGGCGGCAAGGGTTTTTTCCAGGTTGGCCAGGGGCTGCTGGGTGGGTGGCAAGGGGTTAGGCTGGCCTTAGCCAATTGTCCAGGCGAGGCCTCTGCGCTGTGCGTAGGTACAGTGGCTGCCCCAAGGACGAACGGGGGGATCTTCGCACTTTATTTTCACTCCAAAATGTAATACACTATTTAAAGAATTATATATCTAACTTTACAATAAAAATTGGCCCTTAAATAATAATATTAAAAAGCCTAAACTAAGTCTACAATGAAGTTAAACATCTTTAATTTTACGTTTCATTTTAAGAGTTCTTAAAATTATAACATAAATTATATTAACTACAAAACAGAGACCTTGTCATAAGCAAGCTTGCACCTACAGCAGCTGTTTCAGGAGGGAGAAACCTCTTCCTCAGCGGCATTCCAATGCTGACCAACTTCAAGGTTGGGAATTCTAAGGCAACTCAAGCAGAGCAGAGAACAGTAGAGCTGCATCACTCAATTAAGTCTACAACGAAGTTAAACAATTTTAATTTTAAGTTTAATTTTAAGAGTTCTAAAAATTATAAAATAAATTATATAAACTATATATTAATGTAAATAAATTATATAAACTATAAAAAAATAAATTAAAATGAGACTTTATGCCAAAAAAAACTGCCACAGATCTTGTCATAAGCCAGCAGCAAGCTTGAACCTAAATCAGCTGTTCAGAAGAGAGAAACCTCTTCCTCAGCGGCATTCCAATGCTGACCAACTTCAAGGTTGGGAATTCTAAGGCAACTGAAGCAGAGCAGGGCTGCAGAGCATCGATAACAAACGATTGAAGATCGATTTCTGCATTGATAATCGGCTTAAATCTATTTCCAGCTCAACTGCAGAGGCCCCTTGTGTGATTTGAAACCTATATATATATTATTAACTATATATTTTACACAACTATGTATATATTATTAACTATATATTTTTTACAACTATGTATATATTATTAACTACATATTTTACACAACGATTGTTTTTTTATGGTTATATTCATCTAATTTCAAAGTATTTAATACTGGAGACTTAATAGACCTTATCCTTATCGAGCCTTCACTGTAGGTCTTGTATGTATGTACTTTCCATTTTTTGCACAGCTTCCCCCGCTGCCCGCTCTTGACCCCTGCCACTGCCCCCTCCCGCGCCCACATATTCTGTTACATTTTTGTTCACTTTCACTTTCACTTTCGCTTTCGTTGTGTTGTGTTTTTTTGTGTTCCGTTTTTTGTTGTATTTTTTTCTGCTGGCGAAAGGATTCGTGCGAAACAAAAAGCCTGCTGACCACCCACCCCCCCTGCCACGCTCTGCGCTCCTCCTTCGTCCTGACACACGCCACGCACACTTGGGTGTCTTTATCCTGGCGAAATGGGCGAGCGGGAAAGGGACGCAGCTAGCTCAACCCTGCAGCCAGGACGTGGACGACGTCCAGTGCTGCTCCTGCGTTTCTTTTTTAGCATTTTCCATTTTCTTTTAATTTACCCCCGCCCCCGGGCCCCTCTCTCCGGGCAGGCTTTTCTTTTGTTGCGAGCAAAGGGAAAATTGTAAATTAAGTTACGCATTCTGACAGTTTGCATTACGATCTCCAGCCAACCCCCACACACGGGGTGTGCGAGTGTGCGGTGTGTGTGTGTGTGCGGTGTGTGGGGCTATCTATCGATCTGCCTTACTCTTCATTGGCATTATTCCAGCTTCGTCCTGCCCGTCGTCCTCGTCGTCAATTGAATTCGTTTCATTTCGTTTCGTTTGAATGAATTCCGCCTTGGACTTTGCTGATGTCTCCAACTATGCCGTGGACATTATGTTATATGTTATGCACATATATGCTCTTTGTACATATGTAGCACACGCATGTGTGGGTCCGGCAGAAGGTCCTTTTTTGCTGACACGCTCGAAAGGGCTTCGCATATTTAAACATATTAAATATCAAAGGACACTCGCCTCGGTTCTCAATTCCGCTTACATTTCTTCCCTTTTTTGGCAAACTGATGCCTTTGCCCAATTAAATTTGCATCATTTGTCATGGCAACGAGCAGAAAGGACTTCCAGGACATCCCCAGCCTAATCACTCAGCGAAGAGTGTCCAGTTCGTAGGCCCTGAGCCTCGGCCAAAGCAGTTACTCTTCTCTAAGTACTAACTAAGAACAATAATTAATAAGAGAGCCAGGATTGCACACAATAATACATGAATTGCAACTCCTCCTGGTAGAAAGAACTCGCAGTTTATCCTGTGCAAAGCTATATGGGTTATGAAGAGGTAACATTAATAGTTTATCCTAATATTTGGTTAACTGCCCTCTTGCGGCTTTAAATGAAGATCTATGAAATCTTTTCACATATCTGGTCACATTTCATAAACGCATCAGGGTCCAAGGCACACAAGGGGCCTTTGCGGTTACAGTATCGATGTAACTTCCATGTTTTGGTAGGCAAATAAATTTATTAGATGTTTTTCCAGCTCTACTGCCAACTTACCGCTTGCTCTCCACTAGAATTCCCAACTGGGTCTAGCTGAACATGGCTGGTATTCACTCTGCATGAAGGATTGGCATAGCTTACTGATGGGGAAGAGTTGGCTCCCCTTTGAAACAGCTGTACATGCAAGCCAGCTCTTCCCTTAGCCAAGATCTTTGTGTGCTTGTGGTATTAAGTCGTCTAATGTTTGTTTATTGTTAGGGTTACAAAGAATCTTTATCTATTGCTGTACTATTAATCATATGAATATTTTCTACTTTTATAAAAACTATAAAAAGTTACAGTACTTTCCTTATAGGTATATATGTATCCAATCATAATTTCTTTTTTTACAAACTATAAAAATTTATAGCACTTTCCTTATAGGTATATATGTACCCAATCATAATTTGGAAGAATAGTAACATAGCTTGGCTGTTTTTTAAGTATGTACAATATTTTAATTTGTTTTTAACTTCATGTCTTCCCATGAACAAGTTCATATTTCTCTTTTTAAAATATTGCAATAACAACATTAAGTTTATTATTATTATTAATATTATTATTTATATATTTATATATTTATTTATATTTATGAATAAGTTTATATTTCTCTTCTTAAAATATTGCAATACCAATTTTATATTTATATGTATATTTATATATTTATTTATATTTATATTATATATTATAACAAGAAAGAGGGAAAAAGTGGAAAAATGTCATATGTTTTCCCTGCGAAATAATTAAATATATAGAATTGAATAAATATAATTTATAATTAAATATAAAGTAGCTTACTTGTTTTCAGTTTTCAGGCCAATTTCCGCAAGAAACTGAACTGAAAAATGCTAAGAAACCATTGTATTAGGTAAATTCCGATTTTTATTTGAAGTAGCTTTATAAAAAATACACAAAAAATACGATTTCATTGACACTCGCACTACTGTCTTAACTTAATTAGTTTAAAGCCAATTAACTAATAACTGACCACACTTTTGGGCTAAAAACTAAAGAAATACATACAAATACACCTTTCTAGCTACCCTGTGGTTGGGTGCATATTACACCTATGTCTTATAGGTTATCAGGACTCTTTGACTCTGTCAAAATGCAATATTTGCAGATCCCACCGATGCCCAGTGATCCTTCCGACCCTGTGACCCGATAGATCCCTGACCCTGGAAAGTAGGCAACACTTTGGTGCCTGGAGTTTCCCGCTTGGTGTCTTCCAAGCTATTTGCTTACACGCGAGTCCCACTCCCCTGGCCCCCAGCCCTGCCCCCGCCCCTGCCGCCTGGACAAATGGCCTCCCCTATTTTTGTAAAAATTCAATTAAAATTGTTTAACTTGGAGCGAAGACAACGGGGCAAATAAATACGAAAAAATACATTATATATATCAAACTGTATGGGAAAAGTGAGGCCAGAAGCGACGGCGACGGCGAAGGCGAAAGAGTTGCCGGCAGCGCTGCCAGCGCCGGCAGTGGCCAGTGGCAGCGGCGGCGGCAGCGCTGCAGCAGAGCGGGCATTCCAAACAAAAGACAACATAACGAGATTCACACACACACGCACGCACACACGCACACTCGGGCCAGGCAGCCACCCTAAAAAAATAAAAAAGTAAAAATACAAAGCAAATCAAATGAAAAACACAGAAAAAAGGGCAGAGAGCCAGCGAGCCAGCGAGCGAGCGAGAGAAATTGAGAAAAAATAAAACCCGCTTAAATTAAGCCCACCTACAACCTACAACAACTGGCGGGCGGCCGGCCACCACCAGAAAAGCCGCCCGAAAACCACCCAAAAATACAAAAATACAAAAATACAAAAAAGCAGAAGAGGAGGAGAGGAGGAGAGGAGGAGGCTGATGAGGCTGGACAGCAAACGCACGAACGGGTTAAAGGGTCCAGGAACACGCCGATGCCGATGCTGATGCCGATGCTGATGAGGGGCAGGGCGGCCGGCGAGCAGGGGTGGTGCTGATCCGCCCGCTGGCACTTGCCAATTTAAAAAAGCACAGCAACAACAGCAGCAGCAGCAGCAACAACAGCAGCAGCAGCATTGGCAGAGGGGGTGGACCCAGGCGACAGGGAGGCAGAGAGAGACAGGTCACAAGGAAAGGACCACGCAGCATAAATAAAATGCCAGCCTAGCAAACGCACAACACACGCACAACACACACACACAGGCTGGCAGGAGCAACCCTTTCTCTGCGTCTTCGTCCAGATTCTTGGCCAGTGGGCAGCGGCCAAAAGCGCCCCCTGCCCCGTCCGGCGTGGGCATAAAAAACCCCAAGGAAACTCAAAATTATGGCGACCGAAGCCAAAGCGCCGCTGCCTGGTCAACGGCGCAGGCTCCGAGTCCAGCTGGACTCGCTTCCTGCCACCGATCCTGGGTCAGTTTCGCCTGTCGTTGCCATTAAAATGCGTAAATTTGCAAGGATTGCTGCTTGTTCCCAGCCTAGCTCCAAGGTGAGTGTGAGTCCGGCCAGGAACAGTGGGACAAAGCATCAGACGTGGCCTGGCAGTAAGATGTAGGCACGGATTTAAAGGGGTTATGTGTTAATTTCAATCCTTTTTCCCATAAAAGGGATTCTTATTCGAGGATTTTAGATTGTTGTGGAACAACAGCATACAGTCCCGTGTTCCCAACTATGCGATAGCCGGTACCCAAAGCTGCGAGCTTTAAACTCAAGTTTAGGCGAACTTTACTAGGTTACATTAAATATTATTATTATTAATTATTATGAAATTATGCTTATAAAATTATGCTGTTACGTGTTCCGGGCATTAAAAACTTAAATCTTGCATGGTGGAGTACACAGGAAAATGTTGCTAAACAAATGTTCCTAGGAACATTGATTGAGCAACACTCATTGGTGCTTTTAACACATAAATGTTGCAAGGGTTTGCCATGAACTTTTTTTTATTGTTCCATAACTCCCATGTTTATCATCCTTTTATACTTATATTTTGGAAACACATTCGCTAAGAGTATTTTATATATATCTATTTACATTCTACAGAATTTTAGCTGGTTAGCTGGTAATCCTAGCTCTTATAGTCTTTAAGATCTGTTGTTTTTAACTGGTCGCAGTTTTAGGTTCTGAGGGTTCTTGGTTAGTTTCAACTGTATGATAAATGCATATATTATCTATGTGAACATTTTTGACAGAAGGAGTATTTACGGATATAAGGATACGACTTAAGTCATGGTAAGGCAATAAAGGTGTTTATAGAGTCTATATAGACCATATATGAAAGAATGTTAGATAAAAAGAGAACTTATGGATGTATGCATACCATAGCACCTAAGTAATAAAGGCGTTTATAGAGCCCATTCTTTTTGCTTCCTAATATCTCCCACTAGCACTAAAGGTATTCCAAACTATTAGAAAAGTTTCGGGTCCAGATAAAGTATATATATTAATACCAATTGAATTGATATAGTACTTATCCCTCTTTATGTTGAAATCTCCCCACTGTATCGCCAATTGCGAAGGCCCCGGGCCGTGCATTGGAAGTGTATGAAGCCATTGCCACATTCGGCATATGTTGGCACGTTCGCCCCGCTCCACGCCCCGAGTATCCTCCTTAGCCATTAGCCCCCATCCCACTCCTGCTCGCTCCCAGCGAGCCCGTCGTGCGTGTACATAGGCAAATAAATATTATAGCTGGCCCCAGAAGGTCCAGCGGAGGAGGACGTGGGTGGAGGGCAGCTCCAGTGCCGCAAGGGTTAACACGCACCCCGGATGCCTCCACCTTCCCCCCATCTCCGTGCAGCCACGGGAACTGCAGGCGTGCCAATGTTCAATTGGCGTAAGGTCCACCGGGCGATGGATGGCGCAGTAATATGATTTGCGGGTCTGTCTCGCCGCCAAAAGTGCGGCCTGGACATGTGTGCCGCTGGCGAAAGGTGCTGCCGACCTCTCACACCTTTGAAAAGGCTCCAAAAAATGGACTTTGGTAAGTCTGACGATCAAGAGTTGTGAGAATACAGATTCAGAAGCTTAAATATCGGTTTAAGGCAGTGATTCTCCTCAAACTTCTCTGCCAGGTCTCTGCCGGCACACGCACAGTATGCGCAGAATGTAAACAACGCACCAGTGCCGTAAAATTGTAATTTTGTTACTAAGTCTAGTCATTTAAAGAATTATGTAGCTAACACTTTATATAGTAAATGAAAGGTATTATACTTTGCAAATCTACATTAAATTTTAGCCTTTTCTTAACTCATATCTAGTCACTTCGTTCTATATCTTACTCACACAAATTCAATCCTAACATGCCAATGTATAGCCTGTGACGAAAGGATCTCTGCTCGGATCGTATATTTGTGAGCCGAGTGCCGAATCTAGGCAAGGCCAGCTCTGCTTGCACGCTATGCCATGGCTATAAGATGTCTGACAATTAATAACAAATATAAAAGCCACTGTCGAGTGTGACTGACTGTGAGATACCCAGCACCCAAAGCGTTTTGGGTGAATTTAAAATACAAAAAGTCAAGGCTTTTCCATTTTGTTTAAATATACTAAAATTTATAAAAAACTTAAATTAAATAGGACGGAAGGCAGAAGGAAATGTGCCAAGTGAAGAAATAAGTTGCTAGGAACATGTTGAGCAACGCCCAAAAAGACAGATGTTGCTAGGAAAATTATATGCAACATGTTGGTGCTGCCAACTCAAATGTAGATGTTGAAGAACCTCAGAATACATAGAATCCGTTTTCTTTTAATTACTTCTATGTTCATCATCCGATTTCCCTCAAATTTTTAGAGCATGGCCGCAGTATGTATTTATATCATATCCATTTACTTTAAAATCACGTCTATAGTTTAGGTATACGTTTCTCATGGTTTTCGAAGGCGAAAGTGTGCGTGTCCTGATTGTAAAACAAACTTAATCTGCGTGCAACTGATTAGAACGTGGTCACCAGATTTGGTGGCTCTAATTCTATTAGATTTTAAGATCTGTTGTTTCACGCGGACGGACAAGGCTAAATTGATCTGGCTGTTGAGGCTGATCAAGAATATATATACTTTATAGGGTCTACCTGTTATATACATTCTCGGTTGGCACTAAGTTATAATACCCTTGAATCCTATAAGTACCGGGTATAAAAAGTTGCTTCCTTAACTGGGCTTAATATGTATAAGCCAAGTATCTTCCGTTGAATGGAAATCTATACTATATTACGTAAAGCTGGAAGGTCTAACTACCACTCCCAGAATTAAAATAAGAATGCAATTTCATTTTGATTTCAATTTTTCTTAGGCATTTCTCGCATTTATTTCTCGTAGTTTCTTAACACGTTTCTTTCGCACAGTTTTTGTTTATTATTCGTTTTTTTATATGTTTTGAATGTTTCTATCAAAATTACAAAAAATTCCACTCGACTCGGAATATAAGGTATATATAGTAATATATAGTTTTATCAAATGTGTGTTTATTTGTGGAAAAAATCGTATCAAATGGCAACATTGTTCACTATATAATAGACCTGCAAAGAATTTCTTTTTTTTTTTGTTTATTTAGCTTAAATTGTATGTTTTTCGGCTTAGTTAGTGGTTGTAGTTCCCTCTTGCTGTACTTGTATTTGTAAATTTGTAGTAATGCATATGAATGATGTTGAGTGTGTCGGCGATATTATAATGAATTTATTTAATTTGTTCTCCTGCAGTTGTAGTCTTTTCATTCAGTGTAAGCTGTGTCTGCCTGCGATCGGGTTCCCTTAGTTTTTATAATTAGGATTCGGCATTCTGTTTGATTTCGAGTCCTCTAAATAGTAGCACATTGCTTTATTCCCTTCCTTCTTCTACTTTATCCATTTAGTTTGGTTTATACACTGAAATTTAAATATTTAAGCAAACGAAACCGAACAAACTGAATAAATAAATGTGTAAGAGATGGCAAACACAAAACGATTGTTAAAATTCTTCTTATATCAATGCTTTGTTGTGTGATTCAAGCGTCAAGTAATTAAGTCTCTAGACTTCACTCCCAATGCCTTTAATTACATGTCTGTATATATATATTTATATATATTTCTTTAGCTTGCACTTTATTTTGTATTTTCCTGGACTTAACCGCTAAGTTCATTTCGATTTTAGTACATTTATTTAGCAAAAAATGTAGAAAAGTTGTCCTTTTCATTTCGACGGCGCCTATGGCACATCCTCGTGTTCCTACCATATATAGTTATATATAGCGTATAGTTTCTAAAAATATCTCCATATGTTCATATAAATTCAAGCTTTAAAAAATTGGCATTCCTTTAGTTAGGTAATATGTTTATATCTCTAGATCTCTATAAGCATAATACCCTTTAGTTCTGTGTGTATGTAGGAAAGTAAGATGCGAATTTACCACAATAAACACAATTCTACATTTATTTATTTATTGCAAACACGAGGCCTTCACACCTGTCATGTTTATTTCATATAAAGGGTTGAGAAGCAAAACAAGCATACAAGCGCGGGGTGAACACGTTTCCTTGTGAGGATGGATAGAAAGGCAAAGGTTTCGATCACTATTCGATATAAACGTAACAAAACTTCACGGGGCTGCTGTGCACAAGGGCCTATGGACAGTGCCTGTGGTAGGGCCAAGTTAGGTCGGTCCTTAACTGCACATGGGCCCCTGCACACACGCTTCTATTTATATTTATATGGCTGTCTCTGGCTGTACACAAAAACACTCACAAAAAACAAATGGCAAACAAGTTACTACACAAAAATTGAGGGAAATGATCCATGGAGTTACACAATCATTTGCGCTTTGATTTCTTTTGATTGTTGCACCTGCGGGCAGTTAGTTGCCACAGAAAACAAGTCTAGCTTTTGCGGTACGCATTTATATTATAAACTGAACATAGGAATCTAGGAACGCTTAACGCTTAACGCCTAACGCTGCTGCAAACATCAATGATCAAGAGAAACCGAAACGAAGTCTAGCGAAAATCATAAGTTTATACATAATACATTATTACACTTACGCTAAATACATATTTGATTTGTGTACAGAAATAATTCCACTCGCGCTTATTGCGTTTAATATAAATAGTGTCCGATGTGCAATATGCACACCATCGGTTTTTCGATACATGTTCGGGGAAATCCATTTGATGTTATGGCTGATGATCGGATCTGTTGGTTGTAAGTACAAAGAGCAAGACAACTATTGAGGAACTTGACAACTTGTTGGGGGAATCTATCTTAATTGAGTGCGATCCACTGATCGCGTGGTATTACAATTTCTGGGACTCGGCAAATGATTTTGAAGGATCAACACATCATATATACATATGTATGCATGTATATGGTAGGTTTTATATATATATATATATATAGTTAATAAGGCTTTCCTTTGCTAGCTCAGCGCATTTCATGCGCTCACAAAACGCTCACTACGGTTACAAAGAAAATCGCAAAAAAAGATAAAATAAAATAAAATAAGAGTTGAAAAATCAATCAACTAATCAAGATGAAAAAAAAAAAAAACAATTAATGCCAAGCTATATATAAAACATTTTACACTTATCTCTGCTAATTTAGTTGGATTAAAAATAATGGACTATCGTAAAAAAAATTGATACCGCTTTTCTCGCTTTTTACAATCTAAAATTTAGCTTAAATATTTTTACTAATGCATATATATGTATGAACTGATGAATTCTTATCGCTTTGTGCCTGCTGCTGCAGCAATTTCTCGCTGTCGAAATGAAGCGACCAAGAGGGAAGGAGTTTGTAGCGCTCCTCCGACGATTCTCTCCTTTATATACGTAATACTTGTGTAAGAGAAGTGGGCCGTTGCATAGTCTTAGCAAATATATATATATATTCATGCATGCTTTGATTAGTCCGCCATTCGCCTAGACTTAAATAGGAATTTGTTGTATGATTCTTTTGCTTGCTTTGCGTGTAGAAGTCGCTGATCCCAGCAGGGAGATACTTCCCAGCACGGTGTGCCTTCGTTTCACCTGGAAGAAGGGCAAGGATTAGTCTCGCAAACAAAACAGCAGCACGGTGCCGACTAGACTTACTGTACTCGCCTCCGCACTACACCCTGTTGGTCAAGTGCGTCTTGTCACTGCGCTTGGGCGGCGGCGGCGGCGGACGCTTCTTGGCCGCCATAGACATCCCCAATGGCGGCGGCAGTGGAGGAGTTGCGCCAACGTCTGGCACACCGCCTGTCGCCGGGCAGGGTACGCCAGGGGCCACGGCGCCTGCGACTCCGCCTCCGCCTCCGTTCGTCTGGGCGTGCACATTCTCATACAGAGCATTGTGAGCATACTCGTAGTGCTCCTGCACCCAGTGGCTCACGTTGGCCGTCTCGCGGTAGTAGTGCGAGGAGTTGGCGCCCGAATTGAGGTTGTGGGCAGCCAGCAGATCCTCGTTGCTGAAGTCACGGAAGCCCAGCACCTCGTGCGGCGTGGTGGCCGGCTCCAGCTTGCACTTCTGCGCCACCTGCCACTTCTTGCGCATCACGCGCTGCAGATCCTTAAGAAAGTCGCGCGGCGGATTCGAGGCGGACTCCTGCAAGCGCTTGGGCGAGGTAACCTCGCTGCCGCTGCCGTTGCTCTGGCTGGACAGGCGCGCCAGATCAGTGCGCGGCGGCAGCATGGGCCCGGGAGCATACGTCTGGTAGGCCGATCCTGAACCCGATCCCGATCCCACGCTGGAGATGGAGTTGCAGTTGAGGACGGTGCTCGGCGAGCGCTGTGGCAGCACTGGCTCCGGCGAGCACATTTTGCGGCGCAACAGCACCGGCGAGTCGGCAAACGAGACCTTCTTCTGGGCGGGTGGCGGCGGCGGCAGCGGCGGTCCTGGCTGCTGGGCGGGACCCACATAGTCTGGCGGTGCCTTGTATGGCGGCGCTGCCTTGAGGGCGCCCGCTGGCTGCTTAACTGCTGGCTTGATGGGCTTGGCCGGCACCGCCGGCGGCAGCGATCCGTTTCTGTTGGGCATTGCCATTATGGGCGTGCTCATCGGTGTGGGTGTGGCCGGGCTGGGAGGGCCGGCGTAGGTCATGGCCAGCACCTCCTCGGGCGGAGGCGGAGGCGGCAGTGAGGCCAGCGAGAGCTGTGATCCGTACACGTCCTGGTCGTCCGGCCCCTCAAAAGCCGGCGGCGGCGGTGGCGGCGGCAGCGAGTCCAACGAGAGCGTGGAAGAGCACATCAACGAGGCGGCGGCGACGGCAGCGGCGTCGCCTGGCGGCGGCTTGGCACAGATGCTGGGCGTCGGCGTGGGCGTCGAGTTGCTGCTGGACGAGGTGGATGAGGCACTGCCCACTACGGCAGGGTCCGCCTGTTTGATGACGGCAGTTGCCACCGCCACCGGCACGGGCACCGGTCGCCGCTTCAGCGTTCCGCTGCCGTTGCTCTCCTGCGACTTGCGGCGGCTGTGGCGGCGCGTAAGCGTGCCGCTGCGCTCCGGAGAGCTGGCCTCGCCGCCGGCGCTCTCGCAAATGGTTATCTCGCCCACCTCCTTCAGCTGGCGTGTCATCGTGGTCAGCGGGAGGTTGGGCTTCATCGAGGGCTTGCGCTTGATCGTGCCCGTGGTGAACTCGGAGTCGAAGCCATTGTTGTCGTCCGACAGGCAGCCGCTGGAGCTGCTGCTGGAGGCGCGCGAGGTGCGGCCACTGGTCGAGTTGGACATGCTGCTGATGGCCGAGGAAACGCTGCCGCACTGCGACGGCACTGCCGACGAGATGCTCGAGATGGACTCGCTGCGCATGGAGGTCGCGAAGCTCGACTGCGAAACGGCATCGTCGGGGCCCAGGCAGAGATCCTCGAGCAGCAGCTTGTGGCTGTGCCACAGTTGCTTGCCATACTTGCAGACGCGAATGGCCGTCAACCAGCGATCGAGCGTGGTCAGATCCTCGGCGCAGAGCATCTTGAGGGAGCGACACGACTTGCCCAGCGAGGAGTCCACCGCCGACTTGAAGCCGAAGGTGAAGTCCGTCGGCGACTTCCACTTCTTGCGCCAGCCCAGGCCCGTGTAAACGTTGTGGCCGTGGAAGAGGGTGAGGCAGGCCAGGTCGCGGGTGTTCTTGCTCTTCTCCTTGGCGAAGTAGTAGAGGCCCGAGGAGCGCAGCACAAAGTGGTAGCGCTTCCAGCCCTTCTTCGGATCGGCCTTCATGTAGAGCGGCCCGTCCAGCTGCAGTTGAACGGGCGACTTGAAATACTCGTCCAGCAGCATCTGACGCGTCTGCTCGTCGTGCTGGCAGCCGGGCGCCATCTGTGGCCCCGGCAAGTACAGCTCGGGGCGAGCGAATAGCGCCAGCTTGTCGGGTCGCTGCTGGAAGAGCACGCGGTTGCCGGCGTCCGAGTTCCAGGCTATTAGGTTGTCCACCAGCAGCTCGTGGTCCTCAAAGAGGCGCTCTGTGGGGCAGATTCGGATTAGTAAGGTCTTAAGGTTGTTCTTAAGGTCAAGACTCACCCATTTGCAGATCGCCCAGGTGTTCGACCAGTGCCCAGTTGGGCTGCATCACCACGTGGTTCTTGTCGGCCAGCAGACGCGTCACCTGGCCGCACACCATGCGCTCGTCCACCAGCAGCGACTTGGAGGCGCCGTCGGCGGTGAAGGCCTTGACGAACAGCCGGCGGATGGAGGCGCTTTCGAGCTTGTGCAGCGCCAGCTGGATCTTGGCCGCCTTCGAGTTGCTGTTGCCGCCACTCTGCTGACCACCGTGCTGGCCGTGGCCCAGTTTCCCATAGGCGGCCTGCTGCTTCTGCTGATGATGCTGCTGCTGTTGCTGCTGCTGCTGCTGTTGCTGCTGCTGCAGGGATGTGTTCGAGGAGGCCGACGACTCGCTGGACAGCAGTGAGGCCGTGTCACTGAAGAGCAGCGAGACCGTGTCGCTGAACGCCGAGTCGTTGTCCGGGGACTCGGTGCGCGGCTCCCGGGACGTCACCACGCCCAGCGTGATGCCCGTGGTCATGCCGCAGGCCAGCGGCGGCGGCGGCGGATGCATCATGCCAGACGGATGCACATTAGGTGCCCCCACGAGGGCCAGGCCCAGGCCCAGGCCCATGCCGTGGCCATTCTCTGAGATTCCGGATGAGGAGCAGCTGCTCACGTCCGCGGAAATGCTGCTATTGGTGCGAGAGTGGGAGCGCGAAGAGGCCGCCGACATGGAGGCCAATGACGGGGCATGGCCAGGTGGCTGGCCCACTCCCGGCAGGGCTGTTCCCTGACCAGCTCCGGCACCGCCCACGACGCTGGGCAGAAAGGATGCCTGGGCGTCGCTTATCTGCTCCTCCAGCTGGCTCAGTTCGCCCAGGATCTGGTCCAGCTCCGACTCCTGCGTGTCCTCCAGATTGGCCATGGAGATGCGGTAAGTGTGCGACTGCTGCTTGCCGTCTGTGGGCGTCGTCAAGGGGCGATCGCTGTTCCTGCGCAGCTTGACGCCAGCGCCAGCACCTGCACCAGCAACAACGCCAATCACCGGGCAATCCCCGCCAGCCAGGAAGCCAGCAGTCGGCGCAGCACCACCACCTCCTCCTCCTCCTCCTGCTCCGCCGCTGGCAGCTCCGGCCGCAAAGATACCCCTAAGGTTGATCTGCAAATAGAGGGATTGTGAGACTAGCTGGCAAAGTTACAACTCCATCTTCTTCTCCAAATCATGACCAATTTCTGTTTGCTACCACAAATGCCCCATTGCTGGCCCTTAAGGAGCTAACAAAACTATATTGGGTTTCTTTGGGCTTTCCATTTCTTGAAATTAACTTGAAATGAAGTTCAAGACTAAGTATATAGAAGGTCTAGTTGGTTGGGCTTTTAATCAGAGTTTAGGGATAATCACAATTGGGCGTTGGTCCATAAATAAACTGGGAGGTAATGACAATTAACTCGATCCGTTTATGCCTTTAAGACCTTAATTTGATTTGAGTCTGGAGATATTGTAATTAATAATAGAGATTTCTGCCTTTTTTCAATAGCTTCCTGTACAGTTCAGAGATTTGCATTAAATACATTTACAAAGAAATACAACATGGAGAAAGGAGCCCCTTTTAATAATTCCCATTTCAGACAGATGGTAAGTTATTCCAAGAGGTTTAAAGAAATTAAACAACACTTATCCATTAAGAAAAGGCTCACTAACTATAAAAGCATCAAATAACTCGGATACTTATTCCCATTCCCTTAAACTTAAGCTTGACCGAATCCCAAGAGGCACAAAAAGGTTTAAGGAGATCGCTAACTAGGACCAGGCTACCTCATAAGAATACATTTGAAGAGGTCTCTGCCAAATGCAGATTATAAATGTGCAACTTTCAGCTTTATAACTGGAACAGAGAGAAGTCCAAGCTTTATCGCAAGCGGGCGTCCGGACTGCCGATCTCTGGGCGACCGCTGCTGCTTGGTGGAACGTGCCACAATGGAACGTCCGCTGTCGTGTGGCGATTTTGCGATGTGACGATTAGCGATTGCCGAATGCCGACTGCCGATTGCCGATTGCCGATTGCCAAAGCGGGCAGCTGCTTCCCTTCCACACATACACACACACACGCACACTGATCCCCGCCAACATTTCGAGCTCCCCTTCAAACACGTTACACATTTCCGATCCACAGCAGCGGCAGCGGCAACGGCAGCGGGACAGCAACAACATGGCTAATGTCGGCCTCCATCGCTTGGCAATCAAAAGCTGGGCCGACAACCCCCGGCACCCACTCCCGCTGCCACCACTCTTGGCGTTTCTCCAGCGGCGGCAGCCGTCGACATTGCTGATAGTTTGAGCTCTGTTTTTTATCGCCAGCCATTGCTACTGCTGCTACTGTTGCTGTGCTGCAGCTGACTGACTGAGCAGCAAGTGTTAAGTAATTTTCCGAGGCATAAGTCACGTACTAAAGCGACAAAGAACACAGACAGCGCCGACTGGCAATTGGCCAGGAGAGAGCCCATCCCATGGCACAGCCTCACCAGCACCAGAAATCCGTTCCATTTTGAGGAACACATCTCAGACTGACATCGCACTGACAGCCAACAGGAAAGCAGCGACTCCGAGGCTTCGACAGCTGTGATAAGAACTCTAGGATATTGTATTGTCAAAACAACAGGTGAGAGTGAAATATATGGCCTAGAAAACTAGGATATCCTTTCCTTTTAAGAACACATCACAGACGCAGTGGCAGCAAACTGGAGAATAGTGGCTCCGAGGCTTCGGCAGCTGTGATGAGAGCTCTGCCCTACATTAATTGAATATTGTATTATGAAAAGTGAAATATATGGCCTAGAAAACTAGGATATCCTTCCCTTTGGAGAACTCATCACAAACAGTGGCTTTGAGCTGTGAGTAATAGAAATAAGTTATTATTTCTTTCAACACTATTATTGCCTTGAGCTAATAGTCTCCAACAAAAACGCAGAAGAAATTAAATCAGTCTCTGGTCTCTGGTTGTATCAACGAACCTTGGCTTTAGATGTCAATTTCACAATCGTTAAATGGGCTTTTCTATAAATCGTAAGACTTACTCTAAGTTATTTTCTGACAGTTCCAAACCTATTATTAGCACAAGTGACCCCTAACTTATTAATAACACTCGAAACTAGTCACTAAAAGTATTTCTAGAGCTCAGTAACGCTTTGTGGTTCAATATTTATCAACGTTTGTGATTTAATTAAGAATAATAAGCAGTTGGCAACTAGGAATAAAGCACGAACAGAGATTATTAATTACATGTAATGGCAATTCGCCAGATATGAATAAAGCTCTACGTTACGGCAAGTTAAATCAGGTAAATAGTATTATAACAGATAAGAGGGTAACAATTTCCCAAAGACAGCTGACGAAGATTATCCTTTTTGGCTACTTGTATTGAATTTAATTTCTAATAAATTATTTATTGATCCTGGAACTAGTACACCTTTCTTCAGTATATTTTACTGTAGTTATTGTTGTTTATAAGTTGAATATATCAATCAAACTATTAATGCCTTCCCGAGACATGTTTTTCGGTCACTTCTAACCTGGATCACATCCCGAGCTCGATTCAAGCCGATCGCCAACGACTCCTGGTCACCGTGGTGAGTGTGGCAATGTGTAAACATTGCTGCCTGCTGCCAAGTTGGAACTGGTCCCGCGTTGGTTACTTGCCAGCGATGTGGCGACGGAGCTGCCTCTTAATGGCCTTTTCAACGCTCGACTGAATGAGTCATTGCGTGGCTCGAAAAGGTTTCTGTTGGGTTTTATTTTCTCTTTTAGGTAATTGGCACTTTACCCAGCTGAACTCCATTGGGGGACTGGCGGAGCGGATGATCCACCGGAGCCGCACTCACGTCCACGTCCACATCCACATCCACGTCCAGTGTCAGCTGTGCAACGCACCACGAAGGGCACTGGATGACGAGATGCGGGGAAGGTTAAAGCGAGGTTAGAGTTGGTTCCATTCCACCATGAATGTGTCGCCCCGCTTGGTTAGCGCTGATTTATGAACAAAAGTGTACACAAATACACGGGATATGGAGTACGGAACGCAGCTCTCTATCTGCGGCAGCTACTGACCCCCACTCAGAGGAGGAACACTCTATCGCCACGTCCGTCCGTCCATCCGTCCGTCCACAAAGTTCAATGACAGCCGCAACAACAAATTCTAATTGGCGTTGCATTTGGGGAGACAACTTTCCGGGGAGAGTGGACACAGGGGAGCTCCTGAGGGGACAGACTGAGTCGGAGGGACCCCACACAGCATCCCATTCTTGCGGCCATTTGTTGTTGTTAGTTTACGACTCTTGTTTGCGTATTTGCATAGGTCGGGTGGCCCACTACTGCAGTCCACTCTATGGTCGTCTACCGTCCCCATTACCAGGTTGGGCACGGCAAGAAATATTGCAGAAGAATAGCCTTTTACAGCTCTTGGTACTACTCCTACTCCTTACTCTTCTGTTGCCCCAAAAACACTCACATTATAACATTAATTAGATAATTATTTGAGATATTTCCTAGATTTCTTTCAACATTAATCATAACATTTAAAAGTTAATTATTCGAGATATTTTGTAGATTTCTTTTAACATTAATTATAACATTTAGAGATATTTTGTAGATTTCTTTTGAGAATTCTTGCAGTTTTTGATTTAATTTCAGAGCTTGCACGAGGGTATTTGCTGAAAGTTCGCAAAATACCGCTTGCCTGCAATGTACAAGCAAAGCAACAGTTTAAAATTTCCACTTAGAGAGTTCGCATTTTTTCTCTCCACTTACAATTAAGCGGAATCACAAGAGAAACAAGCCAGAGAAATAAAATATGGGTTGAGTCTAATGTAACCACATGATTTATTGGAATTCAAAGATTAAAACGTGATATATAATCCAAATACTCAACTAGAAGGCATTCAGTTATTATATTATTATATTATATTTAATATAATATCATTATTTAGGTTAAGTTAAGGGATTTGTATGGATTCGCCTAATTAAAAAAGAGGAAAATGTTCATAACTATATCTGCAATACCTGCTCTGATCTTCTAGTTTCTGTGCTGTTTTTCCTGTTAGTTTTTACAACTAAGCCGGTTAATATATTTATTTTGATAATGACAAACTGTAGAATCGCTGTGTTTTCTCCGAGTGTTCTATGCGGTCCACTGTTTAGTCCTCGCATCCAAGTGCCAAGAGCCGGAGCGCAAACAGAGACAGAAGAACGCGACACAGAAAGCTGCAGACCGAAGAACCAAGAATGGAGACTGGAGACTGAGGAGAGAGAACTTCGGGCCAAACTCCATCACGAAGTTTACGAGAGTTGACGGAGCCAGAGCCGAAATGAAAGGAATCTCGCCCTCGATGTGACATTAAAGTAAAGGGAATTGACTTATAATATATGGAAGAAATGGGAAACTGTCGAGGATATACACTGATTGAGGGGACCTTGCATACTAGAGTCTCAGGCTGGGTTGTATTTTATGGCCCTATGTTGCACTGAAACACATAAGTAGTACGTTTTTATGGCCAGCAATAAAATATGTCTGTTAATATTGCTGCGGTGTTTAAAACTGCTTTGAATTACAATCAATAAATATCTGCTGAATGCTCTTGGTCATGTGGCTCTGCTATTGTGTTACTGCAGCTGTTTACGTATTAAACAATTAATACAAATATAATGTGAGACCCCAGCCGGGGTGCAGAGTGCCTTTTTCTTAATTATATGTGTCTGTGCAGCACAAGTGTTATTGCATTGTTAATACGACTACTGACTTCTGTTTTAAAGCTGTTTAAAATAGTCTTGAATTACAAATCGTCAAAAGTCTGAGCTGAAAAACGCTCAAAGTCGCTATGGATCTGTAAAGGTTTTTTCTTGCTGCAGTTCAATGTTCTTGGCGGATCGGTTTTCTGTCGCTCACCTTGGACACGCGGCCCCGGATCAATGCTACCAATATATACACCAATATATGGTATGGCATGGTATGGAGAGGCATTATTTCCATGATAAACCAATTATAGCCTCGGCGGAGCCGATAATTGTATGGACAGACAGAGAGCAGGAGCTATTAAGTCCGATTCGAGGCTGCCAGTTTCACTTCCTCCACCTGCTGCCAAATTGTAAAGACCTAACCCAACAGCCGGACAGCCGGACAGCCGTATCTTATCTGGAGCTCCTCCATCTAACAATTGGGCAAACAACGCACTCCACCCATGACCTACTCCACTCCCGCCGGGCTAATCGCTGGAGAGTGGCATGTTCTGGGCCCGTTCCACTCCCTGGGGAGCTGCTTCCAGAGTAATTACTTTTACTTTGGCGCATTACAGGGCTCTTTCTTCCCAGCAATTAACTAAAACCCACTGACGTCAGGCGCTGGATGAGTGAGTAGATGGGAGGGGGCATGGGAATGGGCATGGCCTTGCCAATGGGCCTAGGAGAGGTGACTTGACTCGCTTGTCCAGGGCCCGAAACGCATTATGAATATTCTCATGTTTGTGGACATTTACAGCGACTTCCGCAGTCGATTAATAAAAACAACAAGCAAAACAGCGGCGCTGCCAAAAAAGAGCAACGCAAAGCTCAAGAGTGGACGGACGGACGGACAACAGCAGAGTTTTCGGCGAAAAGGCCGACCAGAGCCGACAGAAAACTAAATTAATACATTAAATTTAACTTTTAATGGGCCCGGAGACACGCCACTGCCTTATAGAGAGAGCGGCCAGAGCCCCATCGCTCCTTTAGCGAAATTGTCGCTCGTAAAGCGACACAGCGCGTAGAATATATGGAATACGGAATATATAATGCGAGTGCTTTGTATTATCATCATCGTCGGCCCAGAGTTGGTCTTAACTCGCTTTGCCCGCACTCTGCACAACTCCAACAACTCCAACAACTCTAACTGCGTTTCGTTTCGTTTCGCTTGGGTTTGGCTTGACTTTGGGCTCGGTTCGTTAAGCAGCCTAATTGGCGGCCCCCATCAGCTCTGCACTAGGAGAAATACTATAACCATATAGAATTAGCTCGTAATATATATGTTCAGTCGGCATTTGAAGGCCTTTTTCCATAGAGGAAACCATGACATTCTTTTACCTTCGGGGTTTAAAATATTTGAGGATTTTATGCTGGCTTACTTCAAGATTCCTTAGGAATTTAACAAGAATTGTTGGTTTTCTTGAGAATCGGTAAGGAATTTAAGAAGTATTACCTACATTTAAGACTAAAAATGTTTTATATTGAAAATATCGCTTCATTGGATCTAACTTTCAGTATACATACCTAAAAACAGGTAACTAGGATATTAATAACTAAACCATAGCCCCTGACTCGCGCAGAGTATGCACAGAATGTAAGCAACGCACCAGTGCGGTGAAATACAATTTTTGAGGTAAAAAGCTATTTATTAATCAGTTTTTTTTAATGAAATATAACAAAACTAGGCACCTATATTGAACTAATATGATAAAAGATGCCTTGTTCCTCAGGGTATTATGGTAAATCCTCATGGTAAGTCGCATTCTGTTAGCTAAAGTAAACTACAGAGCAATTTTCTTAGTGTAGTCGAGTTAAGTTCAAGGCAAGACGATGCAACAGGGAACCCCGAGAATAAGTAACCAGGAAGAGGGGACACCAGCCGAAATTGCCGGGAAACGCTAATAATAATAATGCCACTGTGCAATGTTAGGCTGTTCCCATGGCTGGCTTTTGTCACTGGCAAGAGTTCATCTGATAACAAGGTCCACATTATAAATGCCTTAAGATCTGGCTTACTAAAAATGCGTATCAGAAGTGAGCACAGAAGGCCTTCAAACGTGTTTCTTCCGTTTTCCAAGCTGATAGCATTGGCCTTTGTTGGGCTGCGCTCCACTCATAAATATTTTAATGACAAATTCCCCTCTCTCACATAAGATGTATATGGTGTACAGTTATATATATGTATTACTGGATATATATACTCATAAACTGCTGCCTTCAAGATCCCCCTACGATACCGACAAGCACATAGTGGGGATCATTAAAGCGACGCACCCTTCATAACCCAAATCATCTCCTGAGTCCTTTCATCAGTCCTTCACCGTACTTCGCCTTCAGGAAGCGGAAAGAGGCAGAAAACCCATTAAATCAACACACGCGATCCTTAGAGAAACATCTGCCGCTCCCACTTGAGCAGAGGGGTCGAAAATCCTTTGACAGGGCATAAAGACGATCAGAAGAACGGAGAAATCTGCGTTGCCGTCCGATCTCCGCTCTCCTCTCTTTTGTTTTAGTTCCCTTGTATTTTTTACGTGGCGCGTGCAAAGCGGCAAGTGACGCGTGTCCTTAAATGCAGCTGCCGCCTGGCCAGGCACAATATAATCAACAATAAATCGGATCCGAGGTTCTCGCCCCTCTTTTTCGGGACAACTGCTACGTAGTCATCCTCGTCAGGGGCCGGGGGAACCTCCACAACAATGGCAATTGCACCTGCCGCCAGCACAATGCCAAGTGGTAAAAGGAGAACCTTTACCCAAAAACGGACGATGACGCTCGTCCGCTCACCTCACTACCCGCCACTCTGCTCCCCTCCACGTCCAGACCCGTCCGCGTCTCTGAGTCACACACAACACTCCACTGATTACGAGATCAAGATAGCCTCCGTCTCAGACATTGTAGACCCGGGGAACAGATGCGTTTTCGAGTACATCCTCCGACGGTGGTTGGTTATCCCATTTGCGCACATTCAAGGCGTTCCCAAGTACACTCGAAGAAGGGAATGAGCCGGAACAGGTGCTCGAACTGAATTTTGATAAGTTTATGTATCGACAACCAGAATCTTAAGCAGATAATCCAGCCATCGAACGCGTTGCATTGTATAAATTATGCCGTTCCTTACAGGTGGCAAGTAATAAGCTTGCAAGTTTATGAAAATTATTTCAGAAATGGTTTAAATAATACAATTAATATAATATTGTTGAAATGTTTTAAATTTCATTTATAAAGGCCTTCCATCATCCATCTTATATTATACATATATATATATATATATATATTATACATCTACATATTATTTTAACCAGTTTTCATACTGGATATAAAAATGTTTACAGTCAAGAAAGGCGAATAAGTGTTTCCTCGAGTGTAGGGCCAGTAACTTGAGACATGCTCTTCCCCCTTTGTGTCTGTCTTTTAGGGGTTGTTCTGTCTGCTCAGCGGGCGATCGGATCCGTGGTCCTCACCCTCACTCCAGCCACCACTACCACTCCCCTGTGGCCATCGTCCGCATCAATCACTTGTTGATACTGTGGCCCTAGCATTAAAGTGCAGTGGCGGTAGTTGCGCCGATAAGGGGAAACTGGGTTCGCAGCCCTAAGATTGGTTCGTAATTCCGTTTTCTGGGCTCATTATAAATCATCGGAACGTATGATTACGCGCGTTCCCCTTGCCCTTCTACCATTTTGACAAATTTTTTATTGCAGCTCAATCAAATTAGAAGGGCTGGAAGGGAAGGGGTTTTGGGGATGATCGGGGTGGTGGCTGCTCTCATTCCCCGGGGGGAATGGAATGGATTGGAAATAGTACCATAAATCATTGGCCTATATGGACGAGGGCAGTGGCGATTGCCTTCCAATCAATGTGCATTATAATTTTAGAATATAATTCGGCAAATTGGTAGCTAAATGCACGGCCCACGCACACACACTCTTTCGGAATCAATTAGGAACGGAATGCGGAATACAAAATGTGCTAAAGACCATCTATAAATTATACAGTCATCTAGTCTATATCTAGATCTTGCATATGTAAGCACAGCTATACATATGTATATCCACGAGACCGCTTTAAATTGCTGAAATGTTTATTGCGGACTTTAGACGAAGTCAATTAGCGAAAACACTGAGCCTGGGAATGGGAATGGGAATTGGAATGGGAATAGGGACTGGGAATGGCAATGGGAAAGGGGAAATGGGGGATGGGGGATGGGGGATGGAACTGCGACAGAGACTAGCCTTTGAAATGGGAACAGGCAACTCTGTGATTTACAGTGTGACCGAAGCCCATTTAACGCAGAGTTCAATGTGCTAAATAATCCCCATGCAACTGCATTTGTGTGTCTCTGTATCTGTCTCTCTATTTCTTTTTTTCCGTTTTTTTTTCTGTTTGCTCGTGTGGCAAAATGCAATCTATTAGCGAAATTGGGTCACAGCACGCCCACTTGGTAACACACAGGGAGCCCGCCCGACCACCCGATCCCCCGCCGTTCTGAGATCGAAACCGATCCGTTCCGTTCCGACCCGAACCAAATCCAAATCCACAAATCCGAGTCCGCATCCGCATCCGAGTCCAAAGACGACGAACGTCTGCGAGGCGGCGGCTCGTGTTTAAATATAATTTACAAATTGTAACAGACGCCCACAGCGGATGAAGAGGGGAGAGAGCTCCACCAAAACCGAAACCAATACAAAAACCACAACTAAAAATACGATACAAATAAAAAATTTTGCGCTAATTTTGAAATGAAGACGAGACCCAGCGACCCCGAGAGCTCGGAGGAAGCGGCAGAAGCCCCAGAAGAATCAACGAGGGACAACGGCCTGCATTATACCTAATCGGAAAGCGTCCGATTGCTGCCTCTTCGATTTTGGGACATATAAAGCAGGTTTCGGGATCAGTTTCTAATTAATCAGCTCTAAGACAGTTTATTAAATCAAAATCACTAATTAAAATCTAAAATCCGATTTTATACATCGACAAAAATAACCCGAAGTTTCAAAATCTCCACAACATGTTTAAATTTATTTTCTGCGATATTGAAATTCGGATATATACAGAATATACCGTCAAATATACCGTCTAACTAAGTATTGTCAGGATATTTTTTAATTTCTAGCTGCAACTATCGGGTGATTACTGTAGAATAGATCAACTGCACAGGGTCAGCGGGTGTGGGAAGTGGAAAGTAGAAGAAGCAAACGGAGAAAGAGAAGAGGCGAAATAGAAACAGAAAACGAAATGACACCGAATAATGTGGGGAAGAAGAACTGTAGAGCCGATAGACGCAGCATAAATTGACTAGTGCGAGGGGGACAAGAGAAGGGAAGCTTCACAGAGAGAAAGAGAGCGAGAAGGTGGCGAAAGAGCGACGAAGCGAAGGCGTGTGAAGCAACAAGCCCAAGTACATAATTTCGAAATGAATATGGCGACAAAAGAATTTTAAATATGTGCGCATATGCACGTTGTACATGTGGATGTAAATGGAAGTGCGTGTGTGCGTGTGTCGTACATTATTTTCCCCATTTTTGGTTCCTAAACGGAAACAAGCGATAATAAAATATTTACAGCGACAGCTACACCAGCAGCAGCAACAACAAAAACAAATGAACAGAGCGTCACCGAAGTTGCCGCATAAATATTCAGTCGACGTCGCTGCCGCGACAGCGCATGTAAAAGCGAAAAGCAAAAAGGGAACGAGAATCCAGGAAAAAGCGAAAACGCAAGCAGGGCAAAATCAAAGGCAGCAAGGCGTGTAACAAGAGAATCATAAAATGTAAAGCAATAGGCCCACAAAAACAAAAAAAAAAGAGCACTACACAAGAATATGCAGCCAAAGTGTGGACAACAATAACAAGAGGGCGGGGAAAAACAACCGCAAGAACAGCTTCCAGCTTTCCATGTGCCAAAAGCAAGGGAACATAGAACCGAATTTTGCATACCCTTTCTTGAAGTTGATGGAAGACGATTCTCTTCCGTAACTTTAGTAAGAGAATTTCAGTAAATTCAAGAATTCTAATGAAAAACTACAATAATGTTTTTAAATAAACATCGCAGCAAGCCTGTTTAATATTCTTAAAAATGATTACAAATATCAATTACTAAAAAGGGGAGGTTTAATTAAAATTAAATTATGATGTTCGATCTGGAGAAATTCCATGAACAACGCACAGATAGTGTATATATCTTAAATCAAATGGATTTAAAGAATTTAAATAGGATACACTCTCTGAAATATTCTTATCCTAATTGGTAAGCGAATGGAACGCAATACTTTACGGATCCTGCATCCAATCAAATGCGTAATACCCCCTGCAAGGGTATAGGTAAATAGGGGTTGGGGGGCAGGTGATGCTCCATCCCCAATGACGACGATGCCGGCAATTGCTGCTGCGGAAAAAAAATCGGCCCTTTGGACGCTAACAGACCGGCACAGTGGGCAGTGGCACAGTGGGCCCATCAAGGTCTCGTGTGGGCGAAAAAATCCATTTCATGGCTGCGGGATTGCGTGTGTACATGGATTTACGAAACCCACATGTATGTGTGGGCGGGGTGCAGAATCAGATCCACAACCAGAAGCAAGAATCGAACGGAGAAGCTAATGTAATTGCAACAGATTTGCCCTGGTACATTTCCATTACGGATCACTCGGTCAAGTGGAGCATTACCCAGAAAGTACTGCAGAGTAATGAAGATATTCCATGCAGCTTTACTGTTTAATGATAAGTGTACTCTGCACAATATAAAATATGTCTGTATGCCACATTGGATCCATTGGCAAAAGGGCTTATTTTAAAAGTTCAATGAGTTTTGTGGAATATCTTGATCGGATCCTTTCTTTTCCTACAAAACAAAGTATTGGTGTTGCTGTATACAATCCCATTATGGATCACTGGATCTACACTGGGGATCTTCTACAGCTTACTTGCACTATCTTTGATATTATAAGCCGTACCCGTACCAGTAACCCGATTCCAAACTATTGAAATAACAAATCTACATAGATAAGATCGTCTTATAATAATTGTTTAGTTTTTAATTGCGGCATGCGGAATCATATCAGGTTATCTTCAGTATATTTTCACAGCGGATCAAGTGGATTACGAGTAAGTACGAACTGAGGTTTCATTTGCCTAGAATCGCAAGTGCTCCGGTATATCCGTAAATCGCGACTGTATACTCGCAAAAGAATAAACAAAGTTTGATCTTCTGCGAAATGAATCTCAAATCGTGTCCCGTTGCAATAAATATTTAGCCTGGCTGTGAGATCGAGTTATGAAGTTTTCTTTGGTATTGCGGTTGAGAAATGCAACAGATTCAATTACGAATTACTTGGGGATAAACATTAATATACATACATACACATTAATATATCTTTATGTAATAATGTTTTTGTGGAAATAAAAACGTTTTGGAAAAATTCCTGCATTGTTTAAAGTATTAAACAATAAAAACTATTGCCTTTTTCAGAAAAGCACGTAATTAAATGCTATTCACATTATTTCTGCCATTATTTAAGTCTTCATCTAGTACATGATAGTACTCCACACGATAGTATATTCCATATAAGAGACCTAATCAAGCGAAGATCTTAAATCTTTCACGACGATTCCTTTTTAATTTTAGAACCTTTTCCGCATCACCCGCTAGTCAATAAATGTTTGTGTCAGTATGACAAACGAAAAAGACCCAAGACAGATCCAATTAATGGTCGGGAAAACTGGTCTACAGCATTTTCCTCAAATCTATTAAATCAATCACAGAATTTCCACGAATTGTCGCGTGAGTCACACTGTTTTCTCTCCTTTTTCCTCCTCTCTTTCGCTCTCTCTCTCGTTGTCTGCCTTTCCCCCCATTCTCCCGTTAAATCGGCGAGAGATCTGCAATTACAATCTGCTTTTGTCGGTGTGTGCGTTTAAAGGGGTAAAATCGTATGTGCGTGCGTGTGTGTAATGTAATTAAAAAGAGTTGAGCAAATATTTGACGAACGTGCAGGAGCAATGAAAGAAAGGAGGAAGGAAGGAGTTGGACAGCAGAGAGCGGCCAAGGAGGGAGCGGGGGAGGGAATAGAATGACGCACATACATATGACTAGACGAAAAACCGGCAAAAAGTAGGCAAAAAGGCAACGGGACATTGTCAGCGTTGCCACCTTCGCTGCCCGTTGCCAGTTGCCAACGTAAAGGAGCGCAAGGATACAGAGATAAGGCACAGAAACTGAAGACAGTAAACAATATTAAAAGCTCCCCTTTCCGATGGGGCATAAAACTAAATAATAAACTGCTGTCGATGCAATCCATCCCCCTCATCTTATAACAAACCCAGCCACCCCACCGACACTCAGCCGAATGAGAGACAAAAGCGAAAACGCATTAACATTAACTGCCAAAATCAAAAACAAACAAAAACTCCCGCCGCCTTTGTCCATTTCTTCCACGCAAACAACTGTGCTTTTCCAGGGGCAGGAGGAAAGCGAATGGATGCGTGTGTGGGTGGGTAGAAAGAAGAAAGAGATAGGGACGGGACTTGGACTGCCGTTATTCCTCTTACCACGTCGACGTTTACGTCAATTTTATTTCGATTGCCGCTCTCCTTTTCTCGTCGCCTGCTGTTTCGCCTCCACTTCTCTCAATTAACAAAAGGCACTTTTAATTATTGCTTCATTTACCCCGCGCAATGCTTCTTCTTTTCTTCTTTTTCTTTTACAGCCGCCACCCGATGTTTGTGTTTGTGTGAACAACAGGCAGTTATAAGGAACTTAATAAGCGCGTACAGCCAGTCAACAAGAAAAAAAAGGCGACGCAACAAGACCGAAACGGAACGCGAAATCAAAAAACCAAAACAGAAATGAAAATAAAATAATTGTGCACTTCTATTTCCGCGCGCGCTCTTTTTCCAATCAATCTCGCATTTAACGTCCCGTTGTTTTCGTTTCGTTACTACACATTCGCTATTTCAGCCGTTCCGTTTCACGCTGCGCCGCTCTGCGTTGCGTAGCTATCACGTCCTCTGCGCGCGTCGGTCGAAATGGAAATGGCGAGAGAGCTCGAGCCTCGAGGCGCTGTCGCTGCCGCTGTGGGCGTCGAACAGTGGCGCAATTTAAGTTTTTCCATTGCCAAAATTATATTTTATTTTTATTAATGCTAATCAGTTACAAATTTTGAGTTTTATGGAAACTAATAATAATTTGTAATGGCAAGCATATCTGCATCTTTTAAGGGTGCTGTTCTTGTATTACGTTATTATATTTTCGCTTATTTTTTACCTCTCCAGCAAATCAAAACTTCAATTAAAAAAAATAATCAACTGTCTGACCCATTACTGATTTAAGCACAGATATGGACTGCCTCTAAGACGTGGTTATTCCAAATATAGTAGTCGCATACGATTTTTAAGGTTTTGAACGTAATTTCTCCCACTGTGCGCCGTTGCTGTCTCTCAGGGGCTGCCAACCGGCGTGCGGATGCAAGGAAGTTGGCAAGGCCGAGAGGCAGTTGCAAGTGCGTACACGGAAAGAAAATATATCACTAAGATTGGTGACAATACAACATACATAATTACATATTATACCATATTATATTGATTTCTTACAATTATTTATATCTAAGTATTAAAACATAAAACGTATACACTGCAATAACTCATACCTTGTAGGAAAGATATCACAAATATTATTTTAATTACTTTAAGAACTAGACAAAAAAAAAGAGACTAATATATTTATATACAGAACCTTTTCATAAAATTTTAATACTCTGTTTATTTTTGCATTGAAAATTTGTCAGTTTGTTAGATTACACAATTTACTCAATGCGACCCAGAGATATCTCTCCATTATATCAGTCTTTCCTTCTAACAATGTATGTATAAATGTATGGCCCAACACATGAATTATTTCTTACTGTGTAACAATTATATAATAGACACATTTATTCCTTAATTGTTTTATTACTAAACCTACTAAAGCTTTAAAAATGGTAGTTCTCATAAAAAATGCTAATTTTGTCCGCAGCTAGCTATAGGATATATATATGTATATAAAACAATACGGTTGAGATCCATCAAGAAAAATGGAATTGCATTAGACTTTTACCGTACATTTCTTATTTGCAGAATAATGCGAACGCACTTGATTTTACAGAGCTTGTTTGCGGTCAAACAGCAGTATAAATTCAACATAGCCATATCTCTTTCGCTGATATGCAGTATTTACTGTTGACAAAATATCAATTTGTTTTACTGTTATGTTTTCTGTGTGCTGAACAAGCTGAAATCGCAAGGTAAACACAGTTTTTGCCGAATTCTGCGGCACTATGGACGCAATTAAGCAAATTTGACACGCACTCACTGGACCCACGAATGTCCTGCTGTGCATCCTTGAGGTGCACGCAGTGGAATCCTCGCACTGCGGCGGGATGCGGGTTTCGGAATTGGTATTGGGCTTGCTATTGGGATCGGGACATGGCACGTAATTGCAGTTAAATTTTATTGCAGTCACGTAGCAAAGAACACAGAAGACAACTAAAATTGAATGGCCACTCACTTGGGGTATTTTGATTACGAGATACCCTTGACTTCAGGATTATTTTTTCGGATTTACATGTATCTTAAAGAAAAGGTTTGATGATAATAATATAAACAAAGAGAATAAATGCATAATCCACTTGCTTCATCGACTTGTAAAGAGATCATTAATTAATTGAAGAACATACAGAACCCGAATCACTATAAAATGCACTCCGTATATCCCTTGGTAAAGGTTGTTTAAATTAATTCTTTGATGTACACTTAAATAACGCGTAATTATTAAAAATAATTAACTTTATAAATTTTTAATATTATTTATATTCATTGGAATAATAAAAAAAAATATAATCCTGCGATATTACCATCCTGAGATTCCGTAAAGCAAATCGACCTTCCCTATCTAGGGTATGGCACAAACTGATGGAGAATAAAAACGCAAAAGGAGGAGCGATGTGCTGCATATCGCACATCGTCTTTCATCGGGAATCGTGTTTTCTTCGCCGCTTGGCTCGTATAAACAAATCGGGAACAACTTCAGAACTTCAGAACGACTTCAGATCTGTAAAGTTTTTTCTTTTCCAGAATTTATGCACGGTGAAAGTAATGGGGCAGAAGCGGAGAAAGAAGTGAAAGAGCAAAAAAGTTAGTACACCAATTAATGTGTCGGCACTTTGTGGAGCTAACCGAGCATTAATCCTTTAAATGTTATGGTATATTTAAAAAAATCCTTTTTTAGTTATATATATATGTATGTAAATATATATGTACATTAATTACCAACTAATTTGTCTGATGTGATAAAAACCTTCATAATTATTGTATTTTTATTACTTTACACGAAATTATTATAATTTAATTTTTTTTTTTTTATTAAAATATAATATAATTTATGTATCGCTCTTCCCTATTTACGTAATTTCTGTAATACACAATATCTTGACTTGACAACGAAAAAAATTACAATTATTATCTGCATTTTTTTATTTCCTTTTTTCCTTATATATTTAAAACATCCTTGAAGAAAAAAAAACAATAAAACACACCATAAATATTGTAAAGAGACAAATAAAATATTTGATTGACTTCAGAGTCTGTGGTTTTGAAGGGTTACCTCTCTCTCATTGCTCTTGCTATTTGTATTGTTGCTGTTTCCACAGCAGCTGGCCTAGAGATTAATGATCGCACTCTCCGCGATCGCCTTGACTCATTTTCTTCGAGTGTTTAAAACAACAAATACGAATATCGGGCTGGCACTGAACTTTGTACCTGGGATAAACACTCCGCTTTGGCTTCAAGTTATACACCGACCACGCCCCCCTCCCCATCGTTGCGACCAAACACAGCAACAGAAATCTAACAGGAAAACCGATAGACACTAAGAGAAATAAGCGCCTAGGGAAGTTTGGGGATATAATTCTACCTCTTCGAAATAATATGTTATTAAAGCAACAATTAAATTGTTAGATTTGAAAGTCGCAATCTAATCGGTTTAAATTAAAAAACAAACCCTTTCCAATTACTACAATTGGAGACGAAAAAATAATATTTCCTTTTAAGCTATTGGAATACTCAGCGGTGTGCAAGTCTCAGTTTCTTCCAGTGGATTTTCGGTGTGTGGGAGTGAATTATAAAGTATAGAGGAAGTACAACAGAAACACACACACAGTCACATGATACTTGGGAGTTGCATGGAAGATACTTACATTTGTTATTGTTGCTGCTTCCTCAAGGCAACTGAGAGAGTTGTGTTGCTGTTGTTGTAGCTGTTGCTGAAGTAAGTGCTGTTGTTGCTGTAGCTGCTGTTGTTGTTGTTGTTGCGCCGCAAGACCACCACAATCCATAGTACTGGCAGAGAGATGAAAAGTGGGGCTACAAAGGGGAGTGGGAGTGGGAGTCGTCAATTGAGAGCGCTCTCCCTCTCTGTCTCTCTCCTTCTCTCCTTTCTCTTCCCTTTGGGTGCGCGCCGCTGCGATCGCTTATTGCAGCGAAATGAAAACAGAAACAGACACCAAAAAGTTCGGCATAATTGAAGAAATGCGATGTCGATCCGTCTTGAATTTCAACGATTCGCAGTAAGGGACCCGTTAGCCGCTATTTCTTCTGTTTGTGTCTCGTTTGGTTTTATTTTTTTTTAGCTAACTTTGCAGCTTGCCTTTGTGCATTTTCGGTCGAAAAACCGCTTCCTTACAGTCGCTCTCGCTCTAACTCTTTCTCTATCTGTCTCGTTCACTCCCTCTCCGAAAGTTGCGTGGGCGAACGGGAGAGCAAACAAAACGAAGCAAACAGGGCCGAAGTGAGCCGAAGTCGGCCGAACGCAATTTGGAGTTTATGCACTGGAGTGACTACTACACCCACACTGGCACGCACACCACACTCATGCAGTGCTCGGCTCTTCCTCTCTCGCTCGCACTTTCGGTACTCGTAACTCCAACTCCAGTTCCAATTCGAACTCCAACTGCAAATGCGTTTCCAATTGCCAGCTATTGCACTTCCTTCGTCTCAATTAATCAATTAATAATCCTTTTGTGCTTGACACGGCCTTCCTTACGCTATCAAGCCCCGTTAGTCGCTCGGCCGTTTTGTTGTTGCTGCGCCGAATGCATTTGCATTTGCAGCCAGCAGCATCTCACAAAAGAAAAGGAAAAGGAGTTTCCCACTTCTGCGGCCATCGGTGAATCACCCACAAATCGAATGGCACTGCGGTTATTCACTTCGCTCGGATCGCAGGAGTGGCGACGGATTCGAGCAAAAAAAAAGCGGAACAAAACAAACGGATGGTACTATCAGGAAACTACGAAAAGTCCGTGCGTAGATTTTCACGAAAAACGCCCCGCCCGCGCCGCACTGGAGTTGTGTGTGGTGTGACCGTTTGCGTCGATGCTGAAAACAGCGAGCGCCAGTGTGACCGCTATCTGCTCAATAAAGTACCATTTTATTTGTGAAAAATACCAAATATTTTCAGAGCTGTCAGCTACATTAAAACTAAAGTTAAAATATGTGAAAAACACAAATAAGTTTTAACCGCTTTATTTATCTCTTATATTTTGAAGGTTTTGCAGATATTTAGCATTATTAAAATATTGCTATTTATAAAGAAGCTTGTTATTACTTCGTAAATGGGAAAAATGTACGTTATCATGAAAAATATTGATAGATATCGAAAAAAAACAAGAGCTCGGTAGTTGCCAGAATAGATAAAGTTTTTTTGGTTGTGTGTTTTAAAACATATTCTGTATCAGTATATAGAAAACGCGATTTGTCAGTAAATATTGAAACAATTATTTAGAAAATCTTGTAATTTAACCCAACTTTTGATTACCAAATAAACTCCCACTAACCACTTACTGGGTTCAAAAGTGTGTAGTGACGTAGCCTACCGATAACATCGCTCATAGGTGGCAGCCCTGAAAATGGAAAAACAACGTTATTTATCGATAAAAACCCAATTAATTAAATAAACCATAATCGAAAATTTAAATTTAAAAATATATGAGAAAACAATAAACTATGCTTACTCAAAAAAAAAGAAATAATAAAGAGTGTAGTGGAATCCTATGCTCACTGAATGATAACATATTTTTTTTACAATATCTCAAGGTTTACTAACAATAAAAGCTAACTGTCTGCTTAGATATACATAGCTTGGTAGTTGTTCTTCTCTTTTATCAGTTTATGATCGAAGTAACATCTGAAAAATTAAATATTTGCTTATATATGGTTCTTTATATATTTCCAAAGCAATCAAGTAGTCTGAGCTCTGAACTTCCGTCAAAAAGGTCGATTCTTTCCACACAAGCATCATTCTAATACGTTCAATTCTACTAACAACATCGAGAAATATTATCTGAAACTTTTCTTTAAAAAGTATTCTTTTAGAAGGTTTTTCAATAGTATTTTCAAAACAACCAAGCATTTTAGCTCTAAACTTCTTTATAAGTAAAAGATTTTTTCCATATTAACTTCAGTGTCCTAAGTTACATCGAGGAAATAATTTTTGAAAAATTGAACGTTTCTTTTCAAAGTTTTCTTGATCTTTGAACAAAACAACCGATTATACAACCACATTGATTGGTCTATTTACAATCAAGCCGAGCATCAAACATCGGAAAATGGCAGTAAGTAACTTAACTTTTTCCAATTGGTTCGATATTATATAGGCATTATTCGAGGGATCCCTGGTTGAAGGCCAGGAAATAAAGGCCAAGAAGTCCATTAAGATGGCAACCTTCACCCTGAAGTATGGTCTGCGTCGGAAACAGTGGGTTCGCACTTACATCAAGAAGCTAAGGGGTCTGAATAATATTGTGGCTTCATGGGTGTCCTACAGCGGGGCAATGGGAGAGGCAGTAGTAAGTTCGTAACTCATTTCCAGTTGCCTTTGCTGGATCAATTCTTTCCGCCATTAGGCATCTTCAGACGACTCCATGGGGTTCGACATTACCGATATAATACCCAGCAAATTCTGCAGAGATAACCCCACAGAAAGCCTCCTGAGCGAGGATGATGCAGTGACCATGCGAGTGCCAGTAAGTCCCTTTTTGCATTTTTCGAATAACCCCTGCAGGACATAATCTTTTCGCCAGCATGCATCCTTCGACGACTCCATCTGCCTCGACATCACTGATCTCATACGCATGGAAGTCTGCAGACGAAGGAGCCCGGAAAGCGTTCAGTCTGGAGCTCAGACTTCCTGGAGATCCTCGGAGCCGATGGAGTGCACAGTAAGCTTAAGGCTTTTCCCCAAACACCTTTTCCGTGACCAATTCCTTCCGCCAGGAGTCGTCGTCCGTGCCTTCCTTCAACATGTACGATCTCATGATTTGCAAATACGTTGCCCGGAGTTCTGATGGACCGCCTCCGGAGGCGTGGGCCAACTCTCGCAAGATCCGGTCCCGCAACTGGGAGGGAGAGCTGTCGGAGCTCCAGCTGTGCGAGACTGATGCAGCCGTGTGGATAGTGGCGGAGGAGGAGACGCTCACCATTGAGAAGGCGCACATAATGGAGCTGGGCATGGAACTGTCAAACTTTTGCGACCCCGAATTCGTTGGAACCCTGAAGCAAATTTCAAGTGTGAATCCTCTAACTAGTGCGCAAATGAAGCGCTTATTTCCGAACCTCCGTGCCCGTTCAGTGTGGTCAGGTGTGTCCAGTTGCTGGTCAGGTGCGGTCAACCCCAGCCAGACCAGCGCCTCCCGCAAATCCAGGTCCGACCTATCCTCTGGCTGGCCAGTTACCGGCTCGGAGCTGAATACGTTCTTCAAGATCCCAAGCGGCAGCGGCATTGGCAAGCAAATGCAGTCCCAGTCGGTGCCCGTTTCGCCGCGCCTAAGGAAGCGCGTGCCGGGGCCACCCAGGAAGGAGTTGATCACCAGTCGCTATGCCGTCAAGCCCGCTGAGAAGCGCCGCCCGGCTCCCCCGCCGAAGGTGACCAGGAATCCGATTGCCGTCAAGCCCGTTCCCAGGAAGAGCACTCGCTTGGGGGCCTCTGTGGGGAATCCCAGTGCCGTCAAGCCTGCTCAAGGGATCAGACCTGCTCCCTTGCCCAAGAGCCCGAAGCCTGCTCCCTTGCCCAAGAGCCCGAAGCCTGCTCCCTTGCCCAAGAGCCAGAAGCCTGCTGCGAAGAGTCGCCTTGCTGCAGTCGTGGCCATCGAATCTAAGAGGGGTCCAGTCCAGAAGGTGGCCAAAACCGAACCGAAGAAGCCGGCTTCCAAGCTGTATAAGGTACGCCCTATCAAGCAATCTCTGCCAGAGCCCCAGGTGGCTGTGGTTCATCCTAGAGCTCTCCAGGAGCAGGGTTGCTCGTACTTCGACATCGATGACTACGTCTATCCGACTCTGAGGGACCTTGCCCCGCTTGGCCGCTACTCCTTGGGCCTCTCCAAGGACCTCTCCTTATGTCCCGTCGAGATTGCGCAGACCAAGCAGTTGGTCCATCGATGCGAAACTTCGCGCGATCTGTTTTACAGTCGGCTGGACCCAACCGATCCCGCTACCAAACGAGACCCAAAGTCTCCAGATACTGGACCACCCCTACCACATTGGACAGAGGTCCTTGATTGCCTCCTTATTTTGGCATTTCTACTGACTCTTGTCTTTACTTTTCTCATGATTTGGCAGTCTCCAGAGCCTGCGGAGCTCTTTGTTAGTTTCTCAGGGATGTTTATTTTTGCATTTTGTGCATATATATTTGATATGTACAATTTGTGACTTTTTTAAATTCATATCTTCATATCCATTGCTCTTTCCAAATTTCAAATACCAATGTCTCTTTAGTAATGAATGTCTCTCTCCTCATGAATTTAACAGAAATTAATTATGTAACAAATAGTATGTTTAGTAAATGCCAGGCAATGTTGTATAAACAAATATATTGTATATATTGTTTACATGAATGAAATGCAATAATTATTCTATTTCTGAAAGGTTACGTTCTACATATCACTCCTGCGGCTGTGTAGAGTAAATTGTAGAGCACAATCGATTTGTCTGGTTATATCGATTGCAGTGACCGTATTAGTTATCGATAACCAAATTTCAAATTCCAATGTCTGTTTAGTAAATGAGGAATTTAATAGAAATTAATTTTGTAACAAAGTATGCTTAGTAAATGACAGGCAATGTTGTATAAACTGACTGTATATATTGTTTACATTTTGTTCCAATTAATAATTATTTTTCTCAAAGGATACGTTCGACCTATCGCTCCTGCGGCTGTGTAGAGTAAATTGTAGATCACAATCGCTTTATCTGGTTGAATCGATTGTAGTCACCGTATTAGATATCGGTATTCCAAATTTCAAATACTAATGTTTTAGTAAATGAGGAATTTAATAGAAATTAATTATGTAACAAATAGTATGTTTAGTAAATGCATTGCAATGTTGTATAAACATATATATTGTATATATTGTTTACATAAATGAAATGTTGCTGTAAATGCAATAATTATTCTTTTTCTGAAAGGTTACGTTCTACATATCGCTTCTGCGGCTGTGTAGAGTAAATTGTAGAGTACAATCGACTTATCTGGTTGTATCGATTGTAGTCTCCGTATTAGATATCGGTATTCCAAATTTCAAATACCAATGTCTGTTTAGTAAGTGAGGAATTTAATAGAAATTAATTATGTAACATACAGTATGTTTAGTAAATGCCAGGCAGTGTTGTATAAACATATATATGGTATATATTGTTTACATGAATGAAATGAATGCTCCTGTGGCTGTGTAGAGTAAATTGTAGAGTACAATCGATTTATCTGGTTGTATCGATTGCAGTCGCCGTATTAGATATCGATATTACCACATTACTTCCATCTCTGTTCGTTGCGGGGATTTTTAACTTGTTCGACTCGGCGTAAATGGCTGTAGAATGGGAGTTGTCCTGGTCACAGGAGGAGCAAGCAACGCTAACGGATGCCCGATGCAATCTTTGGGTGTACCCTTGGCAGTGGCAGACATGGGAGCGACGGATAAACCACTCGATGCCGCTTTCCCAGCGGTTAACTTAGGGAGATGGCCGCCTATAGCAACCGGATGAAGTCGTGACTACGGATTCAGGGATATTCCCTGCATGCAGCCGCAACGTAGGCCAAGCTTCATTACCTAAGATAAAGGAATTTCTTAGTTCCAGGTATTTAGCTTTGATTGCATTGGCTTTTCCAGCAGCTAAGCCTTGTGAAGTCTTTTGGTATTTTTGGCGAATACGGTCACGCTGTGCGCTTCCCGCTCTCGGTCTGTTCCCTCGCCGCTTCCGAATTCCCGGTTCCAGGCCCTGAATCCCCGATCCTGAGCGAAAGATGAACGATTTGAATCTGCGCGTGGTCGCCCTGAAGCTCTGTGCGCACCCCAAGCGCTTTGCCGAGCTGCGCGATGCCCTTGTCCCACTGCCCAAGCGCTGGGAAGCCGGTGAGTGGCCGGGGAGTAGCGTGGCCCAGCAGCGCCACATGTTGATCGCTGTTTGTATATTTTTCAGATCCTCGAGGGTTTGTGCAGCAATTTGCAGCGGCGACCAGCAGCGCGGAGCAGGTCCTGGCGGTCAAGGATCTGTACTACAAGCAGCAGGAGGAGGAGGAGCAAGAGCGAGCGGTGGAACACTTCCTGGCCGACCTACTGCTGGCCAGTCCCCTGAAGCACGCCGTGCGCAACCAGCTGACCAAGTACGTGGGTGAGCATCCACACATCCCTGAGTGGCCTCTAACTGCTCCCCAAACCCCCCACCAGGCTCTTCTCGGACAATGCCTTGGCCAAACAGGTGGCGAGCAGACACACCAGGGACTCCCTGATGGCGGCGCTGCGTCAGTCGCTCCGCGAGATGGCCGCCACTCTGCAGCAGGAAGCTGGATCTCCGCCGGCGAGCCACGATCGCCTCAACGATGTCATCGTCTCGGCGAACGCCTGTCTCCAGAACTTCCCCTTCGGCCGGGAGGCCCTCGGCGCCGAGGTTCATTTGTACATGCCGCTGTTGCCGATGGCCCTGGAGCTTTACTGGACAGATATCAGGTGATGACTCCTAGAAAATAGATTGAAATGTGACAAAGTCTCTAAGGAGTGTGCATATTTTTATCTAATTAATATTCCCAAATGTATATTAAGATAGTTGGCCACTAAATCAATGGTTTATATTAACTAACTCATCTTTCCACAGTAATCCCTTGCTGGAACTCTCGCCCACGCGCCGCAATGAGCTGTATCTGTACGTGCAGAATGCCCTGCGCTTCCAGGTGAGCCTCCTGTCCGAGTGGAGCGACCAGTTCCATTCGGAGAACTGGCAGCCGCTGTTCCAGGCCTCGAATGTGGTGGCCCAAGGCGTGGCGCGTCATGCGGATACGCCGTGGGATGTGCGCTCCATTGCTGGCCTGCTGATCGGTCACCTGGCGCGCTGTTCGGGACGCTTTCGAGAGTACTTAGAAGACTGCTCCACGCCGCAGGCTGAGCGCGATCTGCCCGTCCAGACAGCGGCCCTGCTTGTCCTCCAGCGGACGGACTACGCGGAGCATGCTCCCCAAGCCTTGGCCATCCTCCGGCTAATCCTCGCCGTCGCCGAAACTAAGACCAATGTGAGCAACCTGCTGGTCTACCTGTCCAAGCACCTGTTCATCTACTCCAAGTCGCTGGGCGACTTGCAGAAGCACTTCCCCGCTGACCAGCAGCTCGTGCACCAGCGCATCCTGGCCGAGCTCCAGCGATTCGCCCTGCAGCACATCTCCAACGCCACCGACTCGGTGCGGCACATGAGCAGCGCCCTCTTCCGCCAGGTGCTGCAGCACGCCCAGGCCACTGGGCAGGAGGAGCTCTTCCAGGTGGTCTACCGGCAGTTCGAGGGACGTGAAGCTCCGCTGGGAGCCAGCTGCTTGGCCCTGGAGCAGCTAACCGGAGTCTTGGGCGTTAGCCAGGCCATCAGTCAGTGTCCCTCGCTGTTTGGCGTCATATTTCCACGATTCCTGGGCTGCGAGGACAGCGTGGACTCCCTTTTCAAGGGTAAGAGTGATCTCAAACTCACAAGAGTGGAATAGTACTTATAGAGCTCCCTCCGCCTCTTTGATTCCTTGTAGCCATGATGGTGTCGGCCCACAAGACGCAACCCTTCGGGGAATGGCAGGCGCTGTGGTTCGGCCAGCTTCTGGAAGCCACCCAAGTGGCGGACAAGCGGCGTTCGGCTATCGAGCAACTCCTGACGCAGGCGGTGCAGCTGGAGCCGCAGGCCCTGGCCCAGGTGCTGCTCCGGGACGCACGGCTGCCGCTCAGCAGCAAGCTGGCGGCGATCCTTAGCGTTCGGCAACTAAGCGAGCGGCGGCAGGAGCTGCTGCAGAACTTGAAGCTGGAGGTGGAGCAGGCTCTGCTGGGACTGGACGACCACACGAGACTTCTGGCGCTGCGCTTCGTGGTGGAGACGCCGCGACCCAGTGAGCCGCTGACCGCCGCCGAGGCCGAGGCCATTGGGCTCTATTTGCGGCACAACGCCAACAATCCGAGCGCCCATCTCCGCCAGCTAGGCTACGGCCTGCTGCAAAAGGCACTGAGGAGGATTCATCTCGGCCTGGCCGAGCACCAGAAGCGCCCGACTCCGGTGGGCCACGAGCTGCTGCATCTGCTCTCCAACCTCATGGCCCTTCTGTCGCGTAACCTCTTTCCCACGGCCAACTACGGCCGTCGCTGGCTATCCCTCCACCTGCTCCGAGACTGCGTGGACCTGTGCCGGCGCCTGCACCTCAGCGGCGTCGAGCAGGAGCTGCCCCCCTCGGCGCTGGCCAACCTGGAGCACTGCCTGGGCGACAGCTACGAGCAGAACAAGCTGCTCGCCGCCCAGCTGCTGCAGAAGCTGCAGACGCGCTCCCGTTTTCGGCCGGAGAAGATCATGGAGCTGCTGCTCTCACTGAGGCCGCCAGACTCCGCGACGGGTGCCTTCCAGCTGCAGGTTTACTGCCGAGCGAAGGAGGTGGAAGCCGAGCTGCCTGTGTCGCTGGAAGCCGCCAGTGTCAGCTGCCACGAGCCACGGATCTACAGAGCCCTACACTGGTGCCTGCAGCATCTGAAGGAGGGACTAGGCCTCGCCCAGCAGGATCTGGCCGAGGCGGCCAAGCTGAATCCGCTGTACGGCCTGCTCTTCGCCAGCCGGCATCTGCTGCAGCAGCTCAGCCTGAAGGAGCTGGCCAAGGAGCCCTGCTGGCGCCAGTACATCCGGGAGCTGGTGGCCATGTGCCTCGAAGTGAGTCGCGTTGTCCTGCCGGTGGTCAGCAGCGCCTCGCCGGAGGGCCACCTGCCCGAGACCAGAGACCAGGAGGCGACGGAGCAGCCGCTGCTGGCCAACGTGTTCAGCCGCAGGCTGCCCAGCGATGCGCTGCAGCAGGTCCGCACCACGCCCCAGATGGTGCTGCTGTGCGCCTGGCGCAGCATCAAGGAGGTCTCCCTCATCCTGGGCGAGCTGGTGCAGCGGGCGCCGCTGGAGGAGGAGCAGCAGCAGGACTTCCTGCTCGCCAACCCCCAGCTGGAGGCCATAGGGGAGCTGTTCCTGCTGCTGCTGGCGGAGACCAAGCACCGCGGCGCCTTCGAGCAGGCGTACGTGGGCTTCACCCTGCTGTGCCGCCGCTTCTGGCACAGCGATGCAGTGCGCCTCAACCAGCTGCCCGGCCAGTGGGTCGGCGAGGCCATGGCCATGGTCAGCGGCGAGCAGGAGGACCAGCAGCAGCGGGTGAAGCGCCTCTGCTCCACGCGACGCAGTGCGGGCATGCCCTTCATGCTCCAGGCCCTGATCTGCACCGAGCTCAAGCTCGGCACCCACGCCACCCTCCACCGCTGCATGCAGCGCCTGCTCGAGGTCTGCGAGCGGAGGAGCAGCGGCGCCGCGGCCATTACCGCCCGCAGTCATGCCCTCAACATCCTGCGGGCCCTCTTCCGGTGCAGCGAACTGGCCGAGCTGGTCACCGAGTTCGTGGCCAGGGGCATCCAGTGCGCCCTGGAGAGCCTCCTGCGGGCGGAGGAGTGGGCGGAGCGCAACTGCGCCACCCTGCTGCTCGCCGCCCTCGTCGTCCGCGTCTTCGGCGTGGAACGGGCGCGCCTGGACTCCGGCGAGCTGCATGTCCGCAATCGCATGACGGGACGCATTTTCTTCACGCGGTATCCGCAGCTCTTCGACTACTTCCATGCCGGGCTCCAGCGCGAGGCGGAGCACATGGACGCTGGGACAACAGCTACAGGAAGCTCTGCCTGTAGTGGCCGCAAGCGACGGCAGACGGTGCAGCTGGAGGCCATGCTGCTGATGCTCAGCCGCCTGTACCCCTCCTCGCTGGAGGGCGCCGAGTCCACCTTGAATGTGAGTGCAGCGGCCTTGAGTCCAAGTAAAGCCACTACCTTCCGTGTCCTTCTTCCCCAGCTGAGCGAGTTCGTGCCCTTCCTGCTGGGGATCTGCTGCTCCCACGACCTGATGACCCGCGAGCGGGCCGCTCTGGTGGTGTCCAACTTTGTGGGCCAGGAGCGAGCGCTGGCCGAGGTCCGACGGATAGTCGTGGAGCTCAAGGCGCTGCAGCTGAAGCTGGAGGTGAGTGTTGAGCAGAAGTAACAGGCTGAGAAGCTTCTAGTCTCTCTCTCTTATTCCCGCAGCAGGCCCAGGACTCCTTCACCGTAGATGCTAACCACTGGCACGGACATCTGCTCCTGCTGCTGCACCTGCACCGCCTGGCTGGCTGGACGCGTCCCTCGCTGGCCAGGATGCAGCTGCACACGCTCTCCGCTCTGGCAGCTCCTCTACTGCGACGCGACGTCTGCCTGTTCAGCGCCCTGTTGGACGTGATGGTGGCCATCATGGAGGATGCTGTGGAGCCTGGCTTGCTGGACAGCCAGCTGCTGGAGGAGATGGCCGGCGTTTATCGCCTGGATCATGCTGAGGTCTACCGGCGCTGCCAGGAGCAGGGCATCTCGACGCGCTTCTATCAGATCTTTTGCCTGCACTTGCACCGTCTGCGCGGGACTGTCCAAGGAATAGTGCAGCACATGGTCGAGGACTTGGGCCAGCCAGCGTCCTCCTGCGAGCTGCCGGCAGCTCTAGACGAACTCAAGGTGGAGCTCTGGCTGTACCTCCTGCTGCAGAGATCCAGGGAAGCCGAGCAGTCGCTGGTCAGCGACCTGGACATAGAGCATTTCCAGTTCGCCAGTGATGTTCGTCGCTACCACGAGACACTCGATCCTCGCCAGCGCAGGGAGGTGGCCCAGCAGTTGTACGAGTCCAAGGAGATCCGCACGTGCGTCCTGCAAATGGTCGGCTCGCCCACTCGCTGCTGGAACCTGGCGCTTGCTGGTCGCCTGGCCGCCCTGCAGCCTCTCCTCCAGGAGCCGGGACTGCAGCTAGACGAGGTTGTCCGGCGATGCTCGATGCAGACCCCGTCCAGTCAGCAGCAGCAGCCGGGACTGGTGCTGGCCCTCAAGCGACTGATCCGGGAGAGCGGCAAGCTGGAGGGAAAGCACTGGCTGCCCCTGCTGGAGCACGCCCTGCGCCTGGTCGATCCCGCCCAGCCTGTCTACCTGCGCCACCAGGCCGCCCAGCTGTGCGAACTCCTCGCAGACAGCCGTCTGAGGGATCAACTGAGCGAGGACGTGGAGGTAGTTGGCCGCTTCACGCGACTGGTGCTGCTCCTGCTGCTGGACGAGGCCGAGTGGGTGCGCCATCGGGCCGCCCAGCTGGTGGCCAGCTCCAAGTTCCGAAGGGAACTGGGCCAGGAGCAGGCCGGAGACGAACAACGAAACGTGCTGCCCAGCGCCTTGATGCCGGAATTCCTGAGACTGACGCTGAGGAATCTGCAGCAACGAGCCGGCGACCCCGCCTTCCTGCAGCGCCTCTTCCACCTCATCGCCGAGCCCTTCTTCCCGGCCGCCGAAGGCGTCAAGGATGCCGATCTGGATGCGACGGACCTGGACGCGGATGTCGAGGTGTTCGACAAGCAGGAGATCAACCTGTACTGCGAGTCCCTGCTGGTTCTCTGCGAGGTGGCCGCCGCCCTGCGCGCACAGTTCGGAACGAGTCAGGAGCTAATGGCCGCCATCGATGCTCTCGGACTGCCCGCGGACTTGGCCTCCATCTAGGTATTTATTTTCGGCCCAAAAGCATTTATTTTGCTTAACAGGAAGTCCTAGAAATGCCTTTTTTAGAGGAAAAATCAATAGATTAATATTTAATTAATTGATCCTTGATTAGGATTGTAGCTTCTAAGTAAACTTTTAAAGGATTCAAAAAAAGATGACTATATTAAAAGCAAAGCATTATAAATGTTGAAACCAATGCTGAAAGCAGGCAGTTATCTTATGAATTCCAACTGAAATCGTGACAAAGTTAAAAACTAGTTTTTCAGCCTCAGAATTGTCCAAATGATACAGAGTTTTTCGGCAGGCTGTCTGCAATTTAGGGAAAAGTATGTTAATAAGTAAATTGTCTTTAGTTCAGTATATAAGTTCTCCATTATTTGGAGTCTTCTTCTAGTTTCCTTGAACTCAGAATATGCTCTGAATGACATACCATATCTTAGCGTAAATTTGCCAGAAGTCGGCTTGTCAACTTACTATATTTATTTGTACTGCGGGAGAAATGCTATATGTTCAGAAATATATTAAATTCATTCAGCTTAGTTGGTGGAAAAATTACGTACTTATTCCTTGAATACTTGAACAATATTTCTCTATTTATTCAAAAGGTTTTTAAGGATTTTTTGTTGCTGAAGAAAGTTAGCCTTTGAGGTCTTAAACCGAACTTAACTAGCTAATTTAATTTTTGTTACAATGATGACTCGGTTTTCCTATGTCCAAGAGGTGACTTCTAAGTGAGTGTATATGAAGTGGGTTGAAAAAGCATCGCTGGGACTTTATTCCGCCTTGTATTGGATGGTCATGTAGTGTAGCCAGTATAGCTTCTTATTATTTATTTATTGTAGTCTTACATAGCTCTACTCTTAAATTCTTGAATACCCTTATATTTTTAAATGAATCCAATGAAATATCTTCAATGATTTCTGAGTTTGTTGAACTTGAGTAATCATATTTATTCCGGCTATATTTCAAGTCTTTGGAAAAATTAATTTAGATCGAAAGCTTATTGGTATACAGATCATTTACATTATATATATATGCATATATCTTTTCCCTACTTTAAGAGAACACTTCGCTATTTCTAAATGCTAGATCACTACCTTTTTAACATCTTCATTACACTCTTCACTGCCGAACCCCCGAACTAAACACAACAGTATTTCGTTAGGATCGGATTCTTTTCATAGATTCTTTTATAGATTTTCTTATTGATAGATATTGATAGATTATATTATTACGAGAATCAGGGATATTAACGAGAAACCGGTTAAAAGTAGAAGGGATTGTAGACAACTCGTTAGAACAATTTGTTACAATCTTCAGATATCTATAGTTTTGGAGCAATGTTTTACAATTGAATAATTAAATAATGTAACCCACACGGACAATTTAATTTTACGTATTATTAATAAAGAAACTTAGAGGTGTTTTGGTGAAAATAAAATTGTAAATTTAGGTTAAAAATAAATTATATGTAATAAATTTGGCACCTAGCCAGGCCTTTATTTTTTTTTTTAGCTTTAAATATTGTCCTATGAAGATTTAAACGACGCCTTCCTTCTGCTTTGGATAAAAACAACAAAAAATCAGCGAAAAGTTGTAGAACCCATGGGGGTTCCTAAAGCCAGACTGGTGATCTGTCCAAGAAACATTCTCAACTATATTCTCGAATATACAAACTTATAGAGAACTTGGGCTACAAACTGATTGGTCGGAATAGAGTCAGAGTTTTCTGGCTTTCCTGGATGCGGTATCCTTGATATCACTTTCGATGTAAGGACCTCTTGGTAACTATATACTTGATCGTATTTCTGGTTCCAGGACTTGCCAGGACTTACAAAGCCTTGGCCTAAGGAGTTTGATGATCCACCACCTCTAGAAACTTGTATATATCTACGATGTTTATCCTTGCATGCTTTGTCATCGAAACATATTGTTAGAATTAACAGATTGTTCGAATAGTAACAGCGCCTTGTTAGCCAAAATAAATTATGAAATATTAAACACATAACATCAACAATTAAATAATAGTTCGGATGATTTCGATGGATATATATATCCGAAGAATGGTGATTCCATGGATGATTGAGGCCATGAATGAGACGCATCCACTCATTCTCTTCATGAATGAATTTGTGCATCTAGTTCTTTAAAAAAAGAATAGTTTGCGATCATCGCGGAATGAATAAATCAAAAGATTCTCAATGATTTCAAAATAAAACCAAAACTTTTTTAAGCTAAAGGAAAATTTTGACATGTCGACTTACACATGTATTTACCCATGCAGTGGCGACCCCAGGCGGCATTGCTGCCAGATATCGCGAGGTAAGGTCCAGCTCTTAAATCATTTTCTTCGCATGTAAGAACCCTCTATCTTTGTTTTCTGGTTCGATTTTTCGCGGAAGCACCCCGGAAAACCCTCTAGAATGTTCCTTAAAAGCTTATGAGACTGTATTTAGTAGATTTGACGCTGAAAAATCATTGTACATCTGTTTTACTAAGGCGACACCTAGCGTCACAATCCATAAGGTCCATAATGCATACATGTAGAATTGTACATTTTACGCTAATTTACATGAAGAAGTGAAAAATAAAACGTTACTAACAGAAAGTCTGGTAACAGTTAACAGGTAACACAAATCAGTTATTTGACCCAAGCTAATATGTATCAACAGCTTGTTAGCCAATTTTTTTATATATATTCTATTTCAGTTTATAGTTTTTTTTTTTAGTTTTTATTCGACTTAGCGATTTTATTGTAAGAACTGAAACCTTTTAATTGTTAAGCTTAGCATTTTAGTTACTTCCATTAAACCGTTGTAATAACATGGGTTTGATTCACTGCTAGTTGTAGCTGCGGCAGTGCTGGTGGAATACAAATTTCATTCTCAGATTTTCGTGGCTACTGGGGCGTTTCTAATGTTTTTGTCCACGAACTCACATTTTCCCTGGACAAAAATTAGGACTTTTCTTCAGGAAAAGCATAACAATTTCTATAAAACAGTTCAAAGTTGAAAAAACATCACCCGACTTAACAGCGGCGCTCTCCTTGGTATATTTACAGTATTTTCGAAAAATGAGAGAAGTATTTTCCCAGTTGCTCTTTCGGGGTGCCAGCTGGTATATTGTAATGGTCAAGCGGCGGTCACACTGATACATATGTATTTACTGTGCGTTTATTTATTTTTTTCCTGTGATTTGTTTATTAAGTGTGTCCAATGGATATTGATGCGATCGCGATTGATTACAATGTAGAGTTCGGCGCGGCGGGATCGATTTCAGTGGGAAAAACAACCAATTGATGTCCAATAGGAAAAGCGTTTGCATCATGTTTGCACGCCAAGCGCTCGGTGTCTGTGTGCGTGTGTGTCAGGGGGCGTGAGTGAGCCAGAGGGTGGCGGTGGGTGGGGGGTGTGAGTGAAGAGTAATTGCAATTGTTTTTCCTTGTACTTTCTTAAACATAAATCAAAGGCGCTGTAAATGTTTGAAAATAGTGAATGAACATTTTTTTTTTTGGGAAAACCCGCCTAGTTGTATGTGTGTGTGTGAGAGAGTGCGAGAGAGTGGAGTGGCTTTTCTTTTGTTGATATCCCGTTGCTGCTGCTGCTACCGCTCTCCGCCCTCCGCCGCGTGCCTGTGTGTATACGTGTTTACGGAGTGCGCGCGTGTGTGGGTGTGTGTTTCTCATACACTTTGTGACGAAATGTGTGTAGTATAAAATGTTTATGTTTATGTTTTTCCTCCACCTCCTTCTTCTCGCTCATACGAAGGCACAGTGAAACCGATAGCCGATCGTGAATAACAACAAATCAAGACACAAAGTAGCGAGGCAATAACAAACAAAAAAGTAAAACCATCGTTAACGGCCGTAAAAAGCGAGGTGAAAACAAACAAACACAGCAAGCAGGCTACAAGCCAAGTGTCCCACAACTCCGGATCCGGATCGCGTGTCCGGATCTTCGAGCAGCCGCCAGATGGCCTTCCGACGGAATTCTGTGCCCGTCGCTGGCCTCTTGGCACCAACGAACTCTTCTTCATTATCTGCATCGCGTTGTAGTAGCTGTTGTTGTTGTTGCAGTGGCAGTTGTTGCAGTAGTTGTTGTTGTAACAGTTGCAGCAGCAGCGCCCGAGCAGCGGCGGAGCAGTGAGTGCAAGCGAAACGGCAAGCGAGCGCCAAACTGAGAGTGCGAGAGAGAGGTGAGTACGGGTGAGCAGTGACCTTTCTGCACTCTAACGGTTCTCGAAAGAGCGATCTTGGTGGGGAGATGGCAGACAGTTGCAGGAAGAGAGCGAGAGAAACAGAGCGAGAGAGAGGAGATAAAAGAGAGCGGATAGACAGTGATCACTCTTTAAGGACACTTAAAATATTTGTAATTTATTTAAATTTTATATGTAATAATTTAAAATTTTACTCAATTTTACCTCAATGTTTTTTTATATAAAAAATAATTAGTAAACTTATTTAAATAAAAGGAATACATCGTTCTAATGTTGTAATACATTATAAGGTGTTAAATACAAATTGTTTACCATTGGTTATAGATTTTGCGATAATGTATTTTTAACTTTTATCTAATTTCTTCCACGGATGTTATTTGTAATATTTCCATTTCGGTTTATCATTTAAGTATACTTAGTTTTTGAATAGGAATTTTCAAATTGTAAACTGAATTCCAATTTCATTCAAATTTGTGAAGTGAACTTTACGTACATATAAGTAAAGAATTCAGAATTACAAAAGTAGATTCTATTTAAAAATATCATTCTAGAAATATCCTTAAGTGGAGAAAATTAAAATGAGTTTGTTCTCGATAATTTCTAATATCAGTGGAAAAATAATTGATATAAAACGTTGTAAAAAACATGTGAATTCCCGATATTGTTGGCTTTAAATGGATAAAATAATAGTGAAATAAATTAAGTCGACTTTTCTGTTATATCTATGTTTCCCCCATTTTATTATCACCACTCTCTGAGTGAGGGGTATATATGTGATTTATATTTGTATTTATGTGTTTTTTGTTAATTTCTTACAAACTATTCCCAGGGAAAGGCATCTTCAAGTCCCTTCATTTTGTAGTTTGTTTATTTTTTTTTTTATAAGAATTTGTGCAGTTCAAGCGACCTTAGGGTTTTAATTAATTGTTTAAAAATATGATGTACTCTGAGTTCCAATATAAATGAGTTGTTTTGTAAAATCTATTAGCAGTGATCTTAGTGATCTTTGTTGTGAAATTTCCCCCGTTGACCGGGCTCTGAGTGTGTTGCCTGCATCCTTGGAGCTACCTCCACCCTGAGGAGGTGAATTTTCCATTGTTTGTCACGTGCCGCCACTTGAACTGAATTAGGAAAAAGTGCATAAAAAATAAAGGAGGTCGGTAAGAAATCGAAAGTGAAGTGCTGCCAGCCTTACACACACAAAAAATTCTTGCAAGCCCGATGGAACAATTAAAATAAAATAAGTCGGTCAATTGTGATTCCTTAAACAATAACGTTTTTATATAAATTTTAATAACATCCGCTGAAAGAGAATAAATTAAAAACAGAGCCAAATATAAGTTGAAAAATCTGTTTTAAAATTAAACAAACTATATAATGTTGATCGTATAAAGTAATATCTGAACTTGTAGCACATTAACTACAAAGGCTACAATTATAATGCACAAGATAGAAGCTTTCATTCTTTATAAATACAAATCAATTCATATTTATTTTTAAAACTAAAAAAATATCAAATTTCTGCTTTGACAATAAATAATAAACATCAATCTAATATTTATCCTTTAGACTTAAATATAAATATAAATACAAGTCAATTCATAATTATTTAAATATAGTTTTAAAACTAAAAAAATATTATATTGATGCTTTGACAATAAATAATAAACATCAATTTAATATTTACCCTTTAGACTTTATTAGATATGAAATAGGATTTAATGAAGGCCCAGTTCGTGAATATTTTTTTGTTGTGTACTTTGTTTCTTGTTCTCTCATCTCTCGTCTCTGGTCTCCTCTCTCTCTCCCCCGATGTGTATGTGTGCTTTTCCCCAGCCTCCTGGCCTCCCCTTTATGTGCGTTTTCTTCCACTAATCTCTTTACGTGGGCCTACGTGCCTCCCTCCGCGTGCGCAGCCCCCTGGAATGGTCTCGAAGAAGCGCTCTAGCGTCGCGGAGCGCGTCCAGCGCGCGACGGCGACTGCGGCGGCGGCGGCGGCAGCGGCTTCGGCGGCAGCGTCGGCAGGGCCGGGCAAGAAGCGGACGGGGAAGCAGACGAAGGCTTCCGGCGCCAGTGCCGGCGATGAGGCGGAGGACAAGAAGTCCTCCGGCAAGACAGAGGTGACAGCAGCGGCTGGGACCTCAAGCAAGAAGCCCAGCAAGGATTCCACGGCAGCGGCAGCGGGAGCGGGAGCGGGATCGGGATCGGGATCAAACACTGCCACAGAGAATAGCGGCAGCGGAAGTGGAGCTAGCAAGGCCACCAGCTCCTCCACCTCCGCCTCCTCCTCGGCCGCGGCAGCAGCAGCCGGCAGCAGCTCCTCTGGCGGCCTGAAGCTGTCGCCCGAGGAGCGGCACGAGGATGGCAAGGCGCGGGCCATCAACAAAATGCTCAAGAGCCTGGACATCAAGATCCATGGCTTTGACAACCTGTTGCCCAGCGGCGAGGAGCGGCTCAACGAGGGCGTGCTCAAGTCCTCCATTTCGGAGAATGTGAAGACCAAGTCGCGGGCGGCGGCGGTCAAGGTGATAGCCAGTCTGAATCCCGGCAAGACGCCGGCGGTGAAGCGAGTGCGTCCCTCGCCGGAGCCCCCCAAAGAGAAGGCGCCAGAAAAGCTGCCCGAGAAGCTGCCGGAAAAGCAGCCGGACAGAGACAAGGAGAAGCTCAAGCCGGCGGAACAGGAGGCAGCCTCCGAGGACTCTCAGGTCCAGACCCAGGCCCAGGCCACCAAGGCGCCCAAGAAGTCCGTGCAGCAGGCCAAGAAGGCCAAGGCGGAGCCATCGCCAGCAGTGCCAGCGACGGCGACAGCATCGCCTACATCTACGGCCAGCTGTGCCTCGACTCCTGTCCCTTCCAAGCAGACAGCAGCCAAGAATCCCGGCAAGAAACCAACACAGCCGCAGACAGAGCAGGCCAAGAAGGAGGCCGCCGCCACGGAGCAGCCCAAGAAGGAGGCGCCCAAGCACGCCAAGGTGGGTAAGCCGAAGAAGACGGAGTCTGCCCTCGCCAAGAGCACTTCCCGCCTGCCGGACTCCAACACGGAGCCCGTGCAAATGGACCTGGAGGAGATTGTCAGCACGCCGACGCCTACGCCCACGCCCACGGCCACGTCGACGCCCACGGCCACGCCGACTCCAACGGCACCGCCCACTCCGACGCCCACATCCAGTGGCACTGGCCCGGAGGCGGGTCAGTCCGCTCCGCCGCCGCCGCCGCCAAAGCAGCGGCCCAAGGTGAAGTACACCAAGACCTCGGCGGGATCAAAGGGTCGCCTGCAGCAGGCGTCGCACCAGAAGTCGCCGGCAGCCTCCTGGAGCGGGGCCAAGGACATATACGACTTCAAGTCGGGATCAGAGGACGAGGAGCCGATCAAGATGGTGCTGCCGGCGCTCAAGCAGCTGCGCGAGTTCTCCGACGAGGACAACAAGCCGCTCAAGCAGCTGGGGCGCCAGGAGAAGGCCAAGCTCCAGGCCCCCGACGACGAGGAGCAGCCGAAGGTGAAGCAGGAGGAGGAGAAGCCCCTGGCGGAGAAGGAGGAGAGGGAGGAGAAGCCCAAGATCAGCGAGAAGGATGCAGATCCCCTGGCCAACGACCCACAACAGTCCGAACCCATAGCATCCAAGAGCGCCAGCAACTCTGCCGCTGGCAAGAAGCAGGCCAAGCGGAAGATGGCCACGCCCACGCCCACGCCAACGGCCGGGCGCAAGAAGAAGCCCGTGGCCAAGGGCAGGAACTCCGGTCCCTCGAAGGAGCCGCCGGCCAGCGACAGCTCCGCGGAAAGCAGCTCCTCGGAGGACGAGCGCAAGCTGAGCGCCTACAGCGGCCCCAAGCGCCACCGGATGGCCTCGCTGAATGCGCTGGCCAAGGTGCAGTGCCTCTACGAGAACGAGTCCCGCACGGCCCACGAGCTGGGCCTCTCCAAGGCCACGCAGCAGCCGCCGCGCATCCGGACGCTGGACGGGAGCGACGACGACAACCACAAGGACTCGCCGCGTGACGCGGACAGGGACAAGGGATCGGTGAGTCCGCCCCATACGCCCGCCACGCCGGCAGCCGCCAGTGCCCCGCCCAAGGAGGCGGAGCCGCGCCGGGAGCTGCGCTACGTTCCCGGCGGCAGGGGCGTCGGCAAGCACTGGGAGTTCGACAGCGACAGCGAGGCGGAGGAGCTGCAGCTCCTGCAGCCCCTGCCGCCGGTGAAGAAGCGCAAGCTGGCCAAAAAGGCGCCGCCCAAGAAGGCGGCCGCCAGCGAGGCGGAGGCCAAGCGCAAGAAGAAGGCCACTCCGGTGGAGGAGAGCGACGACGAGGAGGCCGCCGCCAAGGAGAAGGATAAGGAGAAGCCAAAGCCGCCCAAGCAGGTGCCCAAGAAGCGCAAGACCGTCTTCACCGAGGAGCTGATCGGCGACTACAAGGGCATCCTGGCCAGGAAGCGAATGGCCAGCCTGAATGCCAGTGCCATCGTGGCGGCCACCTACGAGGTGGAGCGGCACCTGGACAAGAACCTGGCCAGCGATTGCAGCAGCTTCGAGAGCTACGACGAGCTGGACACCATGCCCACGACCACGACCAAGACGTCGGCCCAGGTCAAGTCCGAGCTGATCCACATCAAGAAGGAGCCCAAGGAGCCTAAGGAGTCTAAGGAATCGCAGCGCGAGAGGGAACGCGACCGGGAGCGCCAGCGCCAGCGGGACCGGGAGAACGAGCTGAAGGACGCGAAGGATGCGGCTGCCGGGAAGATGTCCGGCAGCCATCACGCCATCATCGAGGAGAGCAACGACTCCAAGTACTCGAAGGAAACGAAGGAGACCAACACGGACACCACCATCACCACCACCGGCTACCGCGACTCGACGGCCAGCACCAAGGACGCCAAGGACTGCAGCCGACCCACCTCCTCGTCGGTGGTCATTGTCCAGGACACGGACGTGACCATCACCGGTGTCTACGTGAACGCCAGCAACGGGGCCGCCCAGGAGGCGTACTGCAAGATGCAATACCGCGTCCAGTCGAGCGTCACCGAGGAGCGTGTCCTCCGGCCGGGCTCCGTGGAGCCCCCCAAGTCCTACACGCCGCTCAGCGCCCTGTCCAGCATGCTGCCTCCGGGCGCCAGTTCCGGACTCAGCGAAGGTGAGTTGAATGCCCCTTCTAAGTGGGGTTCCAGGTCACGTCCATTAAGAAACGCGATACCTTAATTAATCAACAAAAGAAAAGTATTTTCCTGTTGCCATGCCTTGTAATCTTTGTCCTGTTATTATATTTAAAGTTTTTTTATTTCACCAAAGAGCATTGCTTTCCTTGGACTACTTTCTTTATTTTCTGGACAGTATATAAAGTTTAAGTCTTAATTTTTCAATCCTCTAATGTATATAGATATACTATCTATTTCGATTCACAAGAACTTGAAAGCAATATCAATTCTGTAACATATTCCCAGTTTTCTAGTAGTTTTTACAAATAAATCATTATAGATTTCAAACCATCAAATCAATGTCCAAAAGTATGCAATGAAATATTCAAAATCCCCAATTCCAGGGCAGTTTTTTTGTTTTTTTAATAATATCAATTAAATTCCATGCAACCCAAAAACTCGGAGACTATACTGTTGCACTTAATTAATTTTCAAGTGATTATAAAATTATCCTTGTAATCTTTGTCCTGTTATTATATTTAAAGCTTTTTTATTCCACCAAAGAGCATTGCTTTCCTTGGGCTTCTTTCTTAATTTTCTGGATAGTATATCCAGTTTAGGTCCTTATTTTTAAAACTTCTAATGTATGTAGATATACTATCTATTTCGATTCACAAAAACTTGAAAGCAATATCAATTCTGTAACATTTTCCCAGTTTTCAAGTAAGTTCTAAGATAAATCATTACCGATTTCAAGTCCATCCAAACCATGTCCAAAAGTATGCAATGAAATATTCAAAATCCCAAATTCCAGGGCAATTTTTTTTATCTTTTAAGGTGTGCAATTTTTCCTAATATAAATTAAATTCCATGCAACCCAAAGACTATACTGTATACTATACTTACTACTATATTATTTAATTTTCAAGTGATTTTCCAATTAAACAATGGGAAATTGTTATAGATTCCATGCCCTTTGAAACAATGTCCAAAAGTATGCAGATAAATATTTTATATAACCAATTCAATGGCAATTTCTTTGCTTTTCTAAGGTTCTTAATTTTATAGGAAACTTTTAGAGACCTTTTAAATTGATTTATAATCGAAAGAGCTTTGTGAATTTGAATAGTAAAATTATTGCCAGCATACTCTTAGGCAGCTTTTTAAGGGACTTAAAATCCCAAGCGATTGCTACATATATATAGCATATAATTTATATATATCCTGTTTTCTTATGTGATTTTTAACCTCCATCCACAGCACACAGTTCGCCGCCGCTGTCCATCCATGCGCCGCCGACGGGACCCCACGTCCTGCTGCCCGGCGAGCACCTCACCGCCGGCATGTACCACGCCCCCGATCTGGGCCTGCACACGGAGCACGGCCTGCCGGATCATCACGGTCCGCCGCCGCCCTCGTATGCCGCCGCCGCAGCTGCGGCCGCCGCTGCCGCCGCCTATCACGCCCACCAGCTGGCGCCGGGTGGCGGCGGGGTGCTGCATATGCACCACCAGCACCAGTATGCCGCCCATGCGGCCCATGCCCATCACTACCAGCAGGCGGCCGAGTACGGCCATGGTCCGCCACCGCCGCCTCACCACTACGGAGGTCCGCCGCCGCCGCCACCGCCGCAGGGACACTATGGACCGCCACCGCCGCCACCGGGCGCACCTGTTCCCGTTCCGGTGCCAGTGCCCGTTCCGGTGGCCGTGCCCGTCGTTTCCGATCGCTGCGACGTGGGCTCCCCGCCGCCTTCGTATCGCGCCAGTGCCTATCCGCCGCCGTCGAGCGTGGGCGTGCCACCGCCCACTCTGGGCGGCGGATCGAGTGCCTTCTGTGCCCCCAGTCCGCATCATCACCACCAGCACCAGCATCAGCTGCAGCACCAGCACCAGCACCAGCAGCCCGGGCCGCCGCACCATGATCCCAGTGGTAAGTGATGAACTTTGATTTCTTTTTTATTATTTAAGCTGGGAAGTGAGGGGACTTTAGTCATCTAACTAAAGTATTCCCCCATAATTAACTGGAACCCTCAAGGAGTTACCAAATATTTACCTTTTAAGTTCGAATTAAATTGATCAAGAGGAAAAACAGAAGAGAATGCAATATAAATATCTGGTGATTTAAATTCTTTTGTGTATTTAATCAAATATTTAACTTTCGTATTTTTCTGGTACATGGTTTGATTTTCAACAGAACTTTTACCAAGTGTGTTCCCATTAACTCACTGCTTTGTTATATTTTCATAATGATGTTCCTATAATGAAGATAAGTATTGAAAGTTGTGGTGTAGTTTTAGAAAGTGTGTAGCCCCAGTGATGTCTTGGACGCGGAAATTCTCTAAAGGAAACAATTGTTTAAGGGTTCTGCCAAGAAACCTAATTTTTCTGACGCAGTAGCCGCTGAATTCGAACTTGGGAATTTTAGGTGCACTTCCTACAATAACTTTTTACGCTTACCATATATTGTGACCGTACGTTAAGACAAAAGTTAGATGTATGATTATATTTTTTGCCCTGACAAACCTTAAAATCTTTCGTGGTTATAAAGTAGTGAATTTTGAGTTCGTACTTGAGAATTTTACCATATTTATGTTCCTTCGCATTTTATTCATTTTATTTTTAATCAGCACTTTAAGGATGGAACTTTTTAGCCTACGTTTAAAGTACTTGAAACTTCTGGCAGCGGCTAGAACTTGGAAATCGAAAAATCGATAAGATGCATATTGCGATTTCGAGAGATGAGGGATCGGTCGATGAAACTTTGTGGAATAAAGAACCCCAACTTGCCAATTGCCAATTTTCGTGGCCATTACAGTGGCCTGGCAGAAAGCCAGCCACCAGCAGGCAGAAACCGTCTACTACTTACACTGGCCGCCCCGCCTAGGCTGGGAGGTTCTTCTCGAATTTTCATTGATTTCTGTTATCGTCAAACAATAGGCGGCAAATTTAGTTTTCTGGCTAAGGGAAAAGTTTACAGCGCCAAATTGGAGGGGGAGCAGCAGCAGCAGTAGCAGCAGCAGCAGGTTGTGGCTGGGATTAGTTATTAAGGAGGCTGCAGGATCCCTGCACCTTGCACCTTGCACCTGCTGCGGTTTTGCAACAAGAAAAATTCATTGCATACACTTAGGCGCGCGCACAATAAGCCTCTCTCCCGCCCCTGTGTGTGTGTGTGTGCGCCCGCTGTGCACTTGTGTGTTGGTAGTGGTAGCTGGCCAGAGCCGGAAACTGTAAGCAGGCAAGCAGCAAGCGGAAACGAAGACCGAAATGCAAGCAAAAAGTAAACACGCCTGCGGCGGCAGCGACGCCAGCGACGCCAGCAGAGGCAACCTCCATTGATGTCATTTACCTTTCGACACACACACACACTCGCGCACTCGCTCGCCGAGAGGAGGCTCACACAGACAGGGAGCGGGCAGGCAGGCGGAATGCATATTACAAAAGTTGCGTTTGAGCGCCTAAAAGCGGGCAGCATATTTTTTATTTCGCATTTCCCTCACACGGAGATGAAACAGGGTCGGGATGGGGCTGGCTAGGTCGGGACGGGCGGTTACGGAGCTTTGGAGCTGTTTGTGAATGCAAATCGATTCAAATTAATTTGATCGCAATGCAAGCGCTGCCTGTCAACGCATCGAATGAATTCACTTAACCGATTAATGCATCAAAAGGTTGAGCTTTATTCAAATGTAACGAATACAGGCGAAAAAAGGCAAAAGCATATTTACAAACGAATTAATTATTTCAGTTTTAGTTGAGTGATTTGACACTTGCCATTATTTATCGAGTAGACAATCGTTTGAAACAAGTTTTTAACTGGGATTCCCTTGCTTTTTAATTATACTTGATAAGAGAGTCAACTTGATTCACTCATTAATCCATATTTAATATGGATAAATTGATATTGCTCATATTGCTCATATTTATTATGAATGGTTAGTTGTTGTAGTTGGTTAGTTGAGTTATTTATTCTGCGGATAGGTATTATACTCGTATTAGATACCATTGCTATCAAGTGAGTAATCTCAAGTTACTCGTTGATGAAGAATGACTCACTTGGCTATTTATTTGGACTCCAAAAGATAGTACTCTTGGTTCACTCACTAATCAACATATAAAATATTTATCATATTTATCATATTTATTATGAATTCCCTTGATTCACTCACTTATCCCTATATAAAACGTATACATAGAGTAATCATAGAGTAATCATATTTTTATGAATTCCCTTAATTCACTCACTTATCCCTATATAAAACGGATACATAGAGTAATCATATTACTTATTTTTATATAAGAATGGCTACTCGTACTAGCTAGGATATGAAGATATATCTTTGCCATCATATGAGTTATCTCTAGAATTACCCTTTATGTATTCTGCACTCAAGAATAAAAATAAAGTAATCACATCGACTGAGTAGGAGTGATTCGCTTGGCAGTTCTCTAGATGACTCATTTATTCCGCCCAATTGATTCATATCCAAAGCGGACTCCAAGCCGAACTCATTCATTATTATCCACACAGCTTCACAGCTTCACAGCTCCACAGCTCCAGAGCACGCCTGTCGATGCCGACGACGATGTCCTCGCCTTTGTCGGGCGCATCCTTTAAGTAGGCTATGTTCGCCTCACCCGTAGCTCCCTCCGCTCCACTCCCATTCACAGCCACGTCTCCACGTCCTCATACCCTACATCCTCGACAGCCCCTCCAAACTGCCACCCGTCGCCATTCATGTCCGCGTGAGTGTTTGCACTTTGCGATGTGCTGACAGTTGATAATTCATTAGCACATGTTCTATTTGACGTTCGTTCATCCGTGTAGACACACACACATATACACGTACAGCCCGCTTGCTAGGGTGGACCGCTTTATAGTGAATATTAATATTAAATTAATGTTCAAGTAATGTAATCTAAGTGGAGAGAAAATTATATATTAAAAGGAATTCATCTTGGGACTAACAAAAATAAAAATAGACTATAATTTGATCAAACTATTTATGAATGTTTTGAGTTTAAGCATTATCATGAATTATGAAAATAATTAGCAACGCTTAATTAACTGTTTGCTTAAATATTAAAGCTTACACTTTTAAACTTTATACTGTAAAACTAGAGTTAGGATATCAATCTTATAGAGGTCCACCCCTCTAACACACACAAACGCATTCATTGTATGTATGCCAGAGAGAGATAGACAGATAGAGAGAGAAAAGAGAGAGCAAAAGAGAGCCGCTCCTGTCTGCAGACTCCTTTCGCCTCCCTCCGCCGTACGTTCTCCGTCCTCCGCCTTTCGCCTGTCTTTGGCTGCTGCGTCTCTGTTACCAACGCTGTGATAACAAGCCAGCGAGGGAGCTAAAAAAGGATTTGGCGCTTGCCTTTTTGGCCGCGTTTCGCTTGGTCTGCTTTGTGCCGGCTCTTCTGCTGCCGCTGCTGCTTTCTCTTCTTCTTCTTATTGCTTCTCCGCTTTTCTCGGACGCTTGTTCGGCCGTGCTTTTTTTGCTCGGATTTTTTAGTGCGCATTTAGACGTCGACGGCAACGGAGACTGGGCGATTGAGAGACTGAGAGACTGAGCAATGCTACGGCGATTATGCTTTGCACTCGCTTGTTGTGCGAATTCGTGGGTAAAGCGTGCAGCGAACGTACGGAGACGGTGATAATGATTAAGTTTTAATGATAATGAAGATGCTGCCTGCTGCCGTCAGGCAAGCAAACGTTGCGTATACGTAATGTGGGCAGCGCGTACTTCGGCTTCGGCTTCTTCTTCTGCTTCTGACGTGGCTGACAATGACGAGTAATAATGATGATGGTGATGATAATGACGTTGCACATGCTGATATTCGTACGTCATCAGCGTGACGAGTGAAATAACAAAACAACGGCCCCATTGCGTATACGCAACGTGCGCTAAGCATGCTTCATGTTTATAATAAAAAGCGGCATTTGTGCGTAAATAAAAGGTGTAATAATAATCATGAAAATAAAAGAACAAACTGCAAGTAATAAAAAGATAAATTCCAACTGACTGTGATTTGTGTTGTTTTTTGTTTTTTTTTTGTTAATAATAAATGCTTGCAAGTACAACGATATTTTTTTATTGTACTTTTTTTTGTAGTGTGTGTCAATTGTGTGTGCAAGAATGCAATAACAATTTCAACACAAGTGCAGTTCGCGCCCCACCCCGAAAATACAACAACAACAACAAGATGATCCACAAAATTCGCGTGCCGGTAACCGGCGGCTGCAACGCCAGCTGCGACAGCGACTGACCACAAATCTAATTAGCCTTGCATTCTTCCCCCAGTTAATTTTAATTGCAACTGATTTATGAACAACGCAATCATTTTTTAGCTCTCCTTGCTGTCGCCGTTCGCCTCCTGCTGCTGCTACTCCTCATCCTCCATCTTCGTCTGCCGTTTCCGACTTCTCCGTTTGCAATATTTTGTTTTGCCGTCGACTTTCCTCCTCTTCGTCGAATGTGTGTGTGATTTCCCCACTTTCCCCCCGTTTCTCGCCGGGTAGCGGGAAAAGCTAGCGCAGAAGCATCCGGCTGGCGGCAGATGAAATAGATGGCGGAGATGAAGTAGGAGCTGCATATGGAGCTGAAGAAGAAGGAGCTGAAGATAGAAATGGAAATGAAAGACTGAAAATGCTCTTTGTCCAGGCGACGAAACTGTCGATGAACTAGCTTAGATCTTTACTGTAAATAAAAATTTAACTGGGAATAACATCTACCTGCCCTCTAATTATTTTACGATCGTCACAGCTTTTCCGTGTACATAAATGTGATGTTGTGCCGTTTACTAAAAAGCTTCGGGAAGGCTTAGGCTTGATAAGACTTAGAACTAGAACGGAACAAAGTCCAAAGCACACAGGGGCAACTTCAGCATTGGCACGTTTACCGCTTGTGCTGCACGATGAAAATTTAGTGTGGTTACCATTAGGCAGGAGCGGCTCCCATCTGATACAGTTGTATATAGAGATTTTGAAATGGAATTTTACTTAAATTATGATATTTTTAAACACATTTAAGAATCTAAAATATAAATCGGTATCGAAATATCATACAAAAATAATAATTTTATTATCCACATAGCGACAGCGCACAGCATTTTGTCGCCTGCAGGAATCGCTTCTGTTGCAATTGTCTTTTGCCTTTGGCTGCTGCTTCGCCGCCGTAGTTGTTTTTTCTGCTGCCGCGCTGCTGCAAGTCGCGCCTTGCCTTTGCTTCTCTCTTCGACCGCGCTCTCTCTCTGTGGCTTAGCTGCTCTCTCAGTGGTCCACCTCTCGTCGCGCTCTTTTTTCGCCTTTACTCTCTCTGTCTTGAGCTTTGCATTTCAACGAGCTAAAAAAACTCGGAAGAAAGAAAAGAAAAAATGGGGGGAAAAAGCTAACGGCAAAATCGCATCGTTGCTGCCGCTGCTGCTGCTGCTTTCGTCATCGTTTTTGCTAATTTCTTATAAGAATTTTCTTGAACAATTTTCTTGCTGCTTCGCTCAGTCGCTGCGCCTCTGCCGCCGCTCTGTCTTGGTTTCTATTAGAAGTTGAGTTTTTGCTTTTTTTGCCGATGCCTCTGTTTCTGCAGTTGCTGTAATTGTTGTTGCTGGCGCTGCTCCTGCTTCTTTGTTTTTGTTCTTATTCCTTTACTTGTTGTCGTCATCGTTTAACGGTGCTTCTAAGTCGCCTGCAGAAACGTACACTCCAAGAAATCTTCAAAAAATACTTTATATTATAATATTTTTCTTTTATTTAGAAACTCATTTATGGCTTTAATTTTGACCTATTACCGCTGCCTAAATATTTCGAAAGCTGATTGTTCACTTTAGGAAGCAGATTAAATCCCCAAAAATCAGTAATAGTAATTTGCAAACAGTGATCTACAATAAATATTTGGTTAACAAATTGATTTTTCACGTGTGTGAAATGAAAATTTGCCGTCTCACTTGCTCTCCTTGCTTTCGGTCACTCCCCTTCGTCTGTGCTTTCTCTTCTCTCTTCTCTGGCTTCTGTTCGTCGTTCCACTTTATTTTGGTCACTTTTTTGTTGTTGGCTGGCTGGCTTCTTTTGAGACTCTTATCAGCTATCAAACAGTAATGAGAAGTTTTGGTGGGTGGCAAACGAAGGTGGAGAATGGTGGGAGGGGGAGCGAAGAACAAGAGCGTGGCATCATGCCATGAAAAGAGCGTGGGAAAGAGAGATATTGAGAGACGGAGACAGGCAGTGAGAAAGAGGGAGACATCAAAGTGGAAAATGTAAACAGATTCATTCAGAGGCAAACTGCCGCTGACAAATTGCAGTCAACAGTGCACTGGCCCTTCTCCTGCCTTATCCCCTTTCCACTCACATACACTGAACAAAATCACTTACTTAAATTGAGGCTGGATAACTAAGTTAAAGCGCCTGTAACCCTCAACATGTTTTTGTGAAGATGATCAATTTTAATATTATATTTTAAAATATATTAAAATTAATAATAGAATAGGAAGGAATCTATTTAAAGGAAGGATGCAGAATATATTTTTAAATACGTAGTAGAATTTATTTGAATCATTCCTTTTTTCGTGTGCATCTTGGTGCACCTTTCGCTCGCTCCGAGCTCCGCGCACCCCCTCCCCCTCCTTCCCCGCCACTTTGTTGCCATGAATTTAGGCCACAAAAATGCCATCGTTGGCAATGTCCAAAAAAGCCAAGCATAAAATGAACGAACGCAAAAATAAGAGCCCAAAAAACATAGAGAGAAACGCTGAGAGCAACACAGAGATGGGACAGAGAGAGGGAGAGACAGAGCTACAGAGGGAAATGTGCAAGAAAAAGGAATGCGAGTGGGAATGCGTATCGAGGATCCCCTCTTCGCCGCCCTTAACCACCCATACGGACCCTCGAAAAACAGACGCGGCCAATGTTCGACAAATAAATTCGAAAATTCGCGTTGAAAATAACTCAATGTGACACATATACTCATGTACACATGTACATACATACAGACACATATGCATAAATGCAAGGGGCGCCAAAAAAGAGGGGTTGAGAAGAGGTTTCACCCCAAAAAATGGAAGGAGACTTACTGAATTCTCACAACTGCTACCAAAGCCAAATCTCAAGGGGCCAATCCATGTTGCAGTCCAATTTCAAAATGGTTATCTATCATCTTTGAAATTTTTAAGAAATATCGAATATATCATATATATATGACAAATTATTGCCAATATATATTGCTAATTATCGCTATAAAAGGCTAGATTTGGCTACACAATTTCAATTAGACCGCACTGGTGCACTGTGCATATTGTGGGTGTCTCCCGAGTCAGGGCTGTAGGCACCGCTGCTTAAATGGATAAACTTAATCAATCCATTACCGATGTGGATGTTTCAGAATAAATCCACTTCTTGCTCATCAGAATCTGAATACCAGTAATTTGAGGATAGACTCCGTTGGGAATTCTAGTGCAGCTTACCGCTTTTGAGTGCTTCGTATGTTTTGGACTTAGTTCCATTCTACAGCACTCTCTTAGAAAATGCTCTTCTGCATTAATGCTTCTCTCTCAGCAAGGTTTCTTTATTAAATATTAAGATGATTTTACGTTTAGATGATTTTACATTTTTATTTTGTTTAGTATCTATAAAATAGACACATTTATATTTAATGATTCCATTCATATTTAATATGTAAGTTCCAAGAACTTTATTATATTCAAAATGAAATAAATCTCCCTTCCTTAGTCTTGTTCTCAAGCTCCTTTTAAAATTACAACCAAATGTTCTAAATGTCCTATTGAGAACATGGCCCTATTTCGTTGGTCTGGACTGTATTTGACCCAAGGGAACGTGACCCGAGCTCATGTGTGTGAGCTCCACGAAATGGACTAAAAAAGGAGGAACTAAAAGGAGGAGGCCGAGGCGCAGGACGACTCAGACTGCGACTCGGCGGGTAGCCATATGAATGACAAACGAGTTGCCATTGAATTATTCAGCTTACGAGTCCGTGGAAATGTGTGGCAAATGATTATGGCGGGTTTAGCACCGCATGCCAAGTGAGTATTATAGGCCAAAAGGCGCTCAGAGCTGGGCTTAGCCTAAAAGGGAAAGACATTTGTGGCTGAAAGAGCCTGAAAATATGAACCGATAGGCGAGACTCTTTTTAGTTAGCAACCAAATACTGAATCTGGGTAATTCATTTAAAATAACAAATGTTTAACTAGCAATATAAACATTTTTAAGTTTACTGAATGAGTTTCTTTACATTGTGAGAAAGAGTTCAAAGATAAAAGTGGAACCATAATAATAAATTAACTTAGAGAGTCTTAACAAATAAACATCGCTGTGGCACTTGCTTATAAGCACATAAATAAGAATATAAACCTAGAGTTGAGCTACATTTCGTACTAAATATGATAATGACTTGGCCAAGACGTCTGCCTTATGGGGACAAATTAGACCCCGTTGCCAACCGATCGCCATGCCTTGTTACTCATTAAAAACAGTGAGTCATTGAGCAACAAATCGCCGGGAAGTGTTACTAATCCGGGCACACGGAAAGTGCATTAATTGTCATGGAAGTTTCCAGTTCGCCAGCGCCCACCTGGCCGGCGGGCAGGCAGGCAGGCAGGTGTGCGTGCTGAAGGGTGCATAGGTAATCACAACACCAGGGCCTATTCCACTTGTGCTGGGGCATCGAATGGGGCATGGAAATCGAATTGAAATGCAATTCGCGGCGACCAACCGCAGCGATCCTGCGCCGCTATCTGGTCGCCCGACTGCCCGACTGCCCGGCACTCAATATCCTGTGCAAGGCCAAGCAGCGAAATCGAATTTGCATCGCGGGCAGAACAAGAGCCACCGCAGGACTCTGCTGTCATCAAAGTGTCAGATCCTGTGGAACATTGATGATGATATTGGCCTCGCTTGGCTGGCCAGCGGCGGCTGACCTTTGCCCACCCCCACCCGCTCCCCACTCGCAGAGCTCTGCTACCCTCAATTAGGTCACTCGGGGGTGGCACTGGGCGGGGAGTGGATTGCTGCCCCGCACAGACCTCTGTGGCGCCTCCTCCACAAACGCAATTTCACTGCACACGCACACGCACACACACACGCACACACACACACAGTGTGCGCACCCACATTTCAATTTTCGGGCCGAGCGTAGCTTCCGGTGCTTCACCGCCGGATTTTTGGTTGCCACTTCCTCTGCCCCGTGCACCTCCACCACCGCCTCACCTCCGGCCCCACCTGTTTGATTCTGTGTGCCAGTGATTTACGTCTGTTTGTTTATTGTCCTTCGTTGGTTTTTGGCCTTGCAGCCTCGCAGACGAAGCCAGTTTTTGTTTATCGTGTTTGATGTCTTAAGCCTCAAATAGTAGTCTTGTGGCATTGTTTATAAGTGTAAGTAATAATGAATTGGATAAGATTTTAAGCCACAGTAAGGCATATATTTCCAAGTACCTTACATATTTTGGCATTACCATTATCTCGAGAATTCTAGCAGGCCACATTAAAGGTAGTTCCCCTTATAGTGATCGATACTAGCATTTGGTTGTGGATGTTATAAATTTATTTATATATTTATGAGAGTCCTTAATGTTCCCCTTGATTTTCTGAGCAATACTGCTTTCAAAATTACTTATTTAGATTTTATAAATTTTTTTATATATTGTCAGAGTCCTTAATGTGTTCCCTGAGTTTCTGAGCAATACTGCTTCCAAAATGACTTATTTAGCTTCATTAAAAAATGTGCCACAGAAATCCCTAGGGTTTGAAATGCCCTATAAAGGAGCATAAAAGTATGCAATAAAATATTTGAGTTACCAAAATCAGATTCAAGATGCCCAAAACTTTCTTGCATTGAAGTACACTGAATTTGGTACATATATTATATGTTATATTATATTATATTTTATTGCATACTTTTAGGCGCATTTTAAAGGGATTTTAAAGCTATCGTGAAATCTGAGACACAGAAGGCACCTGAAATGATTAATTGCCTACTTTTAGGCACAATTTTTTATGGATTTCAAGACCGTTGTGATTTTCTATGTCTGATCTTTCTGGAATGTCAAGTTCCCACGATCGCCCAAGGAACTTTCCTACTTTTTATTACCGTGTGTGTTAAAACAACACTCCACCACTTCCTGATAAAGTAAATAAAGGTGCGCAGGGGTCTGTGGGGTTCCCCGAAGTAAGAAAACACCCCAACAATTGGGGCTCCGGCTGTTCCTTAATGGATTCCTTGGAGCCGTGAGCAATTAGCAGGCCATTTGCAGTTGCCGCCAAACATAATTGTCACTGCTTCCCATGATTTCCCCTGATTTCCCTTGATTTCCCTTGATTTCCCTTGATTTCCCTTGATTAGCATCGCACGTCGCACACTCGTAAACAAAGTACGCACACGCGAAAACTCTTTTGGGCCACAGAAAAAACAGAGCTGAAAAGGCAGGGAAAACTGAAAATGGAAAAGGGAAAATTCGCCCGGAGCTCTGCCAGCCAAGGCAGCAGAAATTACAAAATCTGATTTGACACGCAAAGCCACAAAGTGAACAAAAACGACAATAGCCCGTAATGGCAGCGGAACAACAAAACAGGACAAAACGGGGGGCGTGACAGTACAGTGGCCAGAGCAGGGGCGGGGGCTGGGGCAGGGGCAGGGGCGCCGGAAGAATGGTGGAGAATTGGTTGAACGTCGGCGAGAATTCTCCCGCTGCCGGCCACAAAAATGAGTGGCGTGCAAAAGCGTTTAGCGGCAGCCAGATTATGTTTGCGTTTATGCTGATGTTTTTATGCTGCTCCTATGGCGACGGCCAGTCAAGGTCGCCAAAGGGTGGCGGGGAAGACGTTGTTCTGGAAGGAGGGGGGGTTGCAAGCCGGAACGTGGAATTTTGGCCAGGTGAAAGGCGAGCGAGGAATTCGCCAATGCAGGTGCATGAGGACAGCCGCGCTGACCGCAGCTGCCTGCTCTGTGTGTGTGGAAAACTTTTGCCAAAAGCATGGCTCTGGTAGCCATTAAATGGTTACGACCAGTACTCAGTAACCGCTTAACTTGGCTACTGATGTAACTACGGAAGAGGTAGCTTTACTCCTGAAGTAACTATAAAGCACGTAATCCTCTCATTGAAGAGTTACCTTTTTAAATACTATGACTTCCCTCGTTCGATTCTCCAGAACTCATTTCTGAGCGTTGTCAGTTTGAAAATGATTATTCTGTAAAAGCCTGCCAACCAATTCCTCCTCCACGCTTCACCTGCCATGTACAAGCAAAGCAGCAACAATAGCTATAAGCGCCGTTCAGTAGCCCACGAGAGAGTTGATAACTATAAAGCACTTAATCCTCTCATTGAAGAGTTACCCTTTTAAATTGTCTGATTTCCCTCTCTTCATTACTCCATAACTCATATTTGTCTAAATTTGGGTTCGTGTAATATAAAATATTTCTATTAATTAAATATGCATGAATATGCCCAGCAAGTCACTTAGTTGTGAGCGTTGTGAGCGTCAGCCAGCCAATGATTATTCTGTAAAAGCCTCCCAACCAATAAACGTTCTCCCCTGCCTGAAATGGTAACGCGAAATTTTAATTGCGGCTTTTACCCTGAGTGCCGCCAAAAGCTTGTCAAATACATACCTATATTTTGATCAATATTTACTACGGCTTTCCCCCGGAACGAGGTCAAATAACATGACACTGTACAGCGTTGACTTTGGCAACCTTTCCAATATTTAATTAAATGTCTCTGCCAAGGATAAGTGCTCATGTTTATATAATGAACGACTTTAAGCACGTTTTGAACATATAGATTATCACTGTTTAATGAAATGTTTTTGCTAGACTCTCTTATTTCACATCAAGGAGAACAATTAGAATATATAGGAAATATACTTTACAATTATTTATTTATCGATAAATATATACATTAAATGCTAATAAGGTTGTGACCTTCATTTTTCAGAAGCCCCCTTGTTATTTAAGTAAATAGAGAATGTGTCTGGCCATGCACTTATATGTAAATCATTTTTATGATATGACCTTGAGGTTGTGTCCTGAATTTTCGCATTTTCCTCTCCCTACACTAATTAAAGAGAACTATTAAAGATTTCTCATGGCTTTCAGATTTATACATATTTAGTAAAACTGTACTCGACTATGAAATACCCGGTATTCAAAGCTTTAATCCTAGAAATATAGCTCCAATCGACTTGAAAAGTAAAGCATACTTGAAGTAGAAGTATAAAACGAGAAAGTTAAATTTTGAAGTGACCCAGTCAAGACACGAACCCGCGACTATAAGTGCAAGGGAGATAGATAGATTTTGGTGACCAAATAACTCTAAGAGCACAACGTACCAAGTATATGGAATAAACCGGAAAATGTCATTATAATATAATTGAAGAAATCTGCTTTTCATGGCTAACACCATTTGGCAGCCCTTTTTGGCCATGATCCGAGCTTCTAGGGATTCTCGATAGCTCTCGGAATTATATATCCGCCGGTGAAATCAAGTGTAAATGCCGCCCCTCCTAATTTGCATTTTGGCCTTGAAATAGCCACCCCGCCTCTGCCCCCTGCATATGGTCTAAAAACATTGTCGCTGTCGCCGGGGCGGCCATTGTTTCGTTAACCGAATTGCCCTTGATGGCTTACTGGCTTATGGATTTGCTGGCTTCGTTGGCCCAAAAGGGTTGCCAGAAATTGTGCTGGCTGCCTGTCCGCCTTCTACTCGCCTCTCCCGCTCCCCCGCTCCCCACCCTGCCAAAAAAAGGAGCCTTGACATTTTTAAAACACATCGTTCGCCGGATGGCCTTCCCCCGTTTATTATTTTCTTTTTTTTTTTGCGCAGTTGCCTCCCTTTTCTTTGTTCGCGTCCTTGTCGCTTATTTGCGTTTCCTTTGCCAGCGAAAGCCGTTAAATGCGCTTTTGCACTTTGTACCCCCTTGCCGCCCGCCGCCCCTGCTTATTCATTACGTTCCTTCATTGTCTTGTTCTGCGCCAAAGTTGATTTGCAGGCGGAAGAAGAAGGTCAAGGAGCAGCCAACAGCCAACAGCCATCAGCCATCAGCCAACAGCCAACAGCCAACAGCTAACAGCTAACAGCCAACACATGTGCCTAGCACATGGCACTTGGGCGGAGTGAGTGGGCGGTTTTCTGGGGGCATAGGAAAGGGATGTGGATGCATTCAAAATCTCCCTTGGATTCAGGGATATATACGATCGTCTTTATAGCTTAAAGCATGGTACTCATAATCACAGAATCGATGCAGATCTCGCAAGTTCCCAAAGTTCGCCAAAAAAGTTATCTGTCTCGCTCCCTCCTCCACGCTTCCCCTGCAATGTACAAACATAGCAGCAACAATAGCTAAAAGTGCCGTTCAGTAACCAACGAGAGAGATGATAACCACAAAGCACTTAAACCTCTTATTCAAGAGTTACCATTTTAAATACTTTGATTTCCCTCTCTCTTTGATACTCCAGAACTCTACATATTGGGTTCGTGTAATATTAAATATTTCTATTAAATAAATATGCATGAATATGCCCACCAAATCACTTAGTTATGGGCATTGTCATCCAGCCAATGTTTATTTTATAAAAGCCTGCCAACTAATTCCTCCTTCAAGCTTCACCTGCAATGTACGAGCAAAGCTGCAAAAATAGCTACATATAAGTGCCGTTTAGTAACCAACAAGAGAGATGTTTTTAGCTGCTAGCTAAATTACAATTTGGCTTCTTTTCGTTAACTCTTAAGAGTGGAACCGAAGGAACATATATACGACCTATCTATATTTCAAATGAATTTATATTTACCTTGAAGTAACGCCTATTAGTAGCTAGTAATAACTTGACACTCGTAACTTATTACCCCTATGAAGCTTCCCAAATGAATGGCATTATCCTGAGCCTCATACAAGGACTTCCTACGCATTGGCCGTACGCAATGTAGTTGAAGCGCTCTATCGACAAGGGTATTTGCCAGCCAGGCCCACAGTTGTGGCTATTATTGTTGCCATCATCGGAGTAATTATCGTCACTATCATGGACACAATCATCGTAATAGGTGGGCTACTCCCATCCGTCTCGTCTGGGCTCTGGACAGCGGACAGGGGGACCAGACTAAACCAAACCAGACCAGACAATTCCGTAGGCGTCGATAATTGTTCTATTAGGCAAATGGGTTCGGGAGGCCCACAGGTAGCTGGGCCGGGTACAGGTGGTAACCGGTAGCGAGAGGTGGTGGCCCTCATCCTGGCCTGCCGCCGTCCCATCGCCCTTGGATTTGCCCACATGCATTTGTGTCAAGGTTGTCGAGTGGTCAACCGGTGACTGGCAACTGGCAACTGGTAACTGGTCAGCGGCAGCAGCTGCCTCGCCTCGTCCAGCGGAAGGCCCTTTCGGATCAAGATTCGGATTCCGCCAGCAACGCAGGAGGAGGAGCAGGTGGAGCAGGAGGAGCAGGGCCCCACTTGATGAGCTCGAGAGTATGGTAATGATAATGCTGATGATGATAGCAAGGGGCGCGATGGTGATGATGATTGTAGTGCTGCTGGCAGGCTCAAGTGCAGTACGAAACTTAAACATGCAAATTATGGTTATGGAAGTGGCCAGTGGGAACGGGGCATCGGGAGTGCTGGCTGGGGCTCGCAGGTTGTTCTAGGAAGTCGTTAGCGAATGGGGCTGGTCGCGAACAACTATATTCACTTAACTACCCACGATATGTACAAGCGGAGCGTAATAGGCTCTCATTAAATGCCCTCCAATGGGTCAGATATACTCCAGGGTTAAGACCAGCAAGGGTAGCCATGAAACTGCCACCAAAAATGGAATAAACTACGGATATATCCCCGAAACAGTAGTAGACTTTCTTATTATTTTCACAGGTGTTTTTTAGCTTCAGTTCTGAGTAGCCTAATCGGAGACCCAGCCTTATCGGACTTAACCTAATTGGAAACGCTTTTATCAGGTTTTATCAACTTTCAATGGCTATAAGGTAATTGCGAAACCTTTGCCAATCACTAAACTTGAAGATATGCGACAAGTTTTACTTATGCAAATTATCAGTATTTGTCAACCGGGAATGTAACCGTGAGAAAACCTGTCTAAACTGGCAGAGTAGTAATAAAAAAGTGAAGAAATTAATCTGTTAAATGTCACTTAAGCTTAGCAGGTTTAGCTTTTTGATTTCCAGCGCACTGAGCTAATAACTCAAAACCTTCAGTTGCCATTGGAAACTTACTTATAAGACTACTAAAAACGGTATATTTCAATTACGAAATATGGTAATTTGGAGTATAAAAGTATATATATTTTATAGTTTATAATATAGAATATTTCTGTTAACTAAATATGCATGATTGTACCCAAAAATTGCAGTAAGCCAATGATTATTCTGTAAAAGCCTGCCAACCAATTCCTCCTTCACGCTTCTCCTGCAATGTACAAGCAAACCAATGCTACATATAAGAAGTCAACGAGAGACCTCGAGTCAGCAAGGAAGTAATAATATAAAATATTTCTGGTTATTAAATATGCATGAATATACCCAAAAATTGCAGTAAGCCAATTCCACCCCACGCTTCTCCTGCAATGTACAAGCAAATCAGCAACAATAGAGAGTTCTTTTTAGCTGCACGCTAAGAGACCTCGAGTCAGAAAGGAACTTATAATATAGAATATTTCTGTAAATTAAATATGCATGAATATACCCAAAAATTGCAGTAAGCCAATTCAACCCCACGCTTCTCCTGCGATGTACAAGCAAATCAGCAACACTTGAGAGTGGGAACTTAATTTAAAATGATTTTATTTAAGAACCAAAACTGCGATTACTCAATGTTGGCTTTTAGGAGACAAACAAAAGACATGGTTGGCCCAATAAAATTCTTTTCAAAGTGAAAATAAGGTATTTCAAATACCCTTTCCCCCCGTGCCAGTCCCACTTTTCCCCGATCGAAGTGTGCGGGGAGCAGGGGCTGGGAGCGGGACTGAGTCACCTTTCGTTGATAGATGGCCAGTCTAGCTTATTTCCGACTTCGATGTGCTCGATTAATGGCTGGGAGCTGTCGGCGGGCTGCATTATCTCTCTCCTCCATCAATGCGTTCCATTCGCAACAACCCCAGCCAACTGCCCACGGATGATGGTGCTGGTAGATGGTTGCTAGATGGTATTGTATGTGCTGTGTGGCATTCTCTGGTCCGGAATGGTGCGGCAACATAATGTGCTATGTGCTATGTGCTATGGCCAGTGGTGTCTCTATCGGTCTCATTTGCATGGTTGGGCGACTCGGCGGAGTTTCTTTGCTGGACGACTCGCCGTTCCTTCGGAGAGATGGCAACCGAATCGGGGATCGGGGATCGGGCGGCGATCGGGGTTGGCGGGGCTCAGTTCAGTTCGGTTCGGTTCGGCTTCGTTCCGTTCTCACGTCCGTCGTGGTCGCCTCATCATCGGTGGCTTCTTCTTCGCGCTGCCCTGGTCATTATAATTTTCCATCCATGTGCGGGCAAGCGTGACCGTTCTGACTTCATTATTTCCCCCGCTGCAGTTCACTCGGAGAAAATGATTGAGTTATCTGTTATCTACTATGTGAGGTTCTATCGAAGAACTCTGCTTAGTTTATTTAATAGTTAATAATTGAAATTAAAAAAAAAAATGAATAAAATTATTATGCTATCTGTTATCTGCTATGTGAAGTTCTATCGAAGAGCTCCGCTATTTAATAGGTAATAAGTGAAATTAAAAAAAAAAAGAAAAAAAAAAAAATGAAATTTGTGATAACATACAAATTTCATTATTTTTTTTTTCTCTGCTATGTAAAGTTCTATCGAGGAGCTGTGCTCAGTTATTTAATAGTTAATAATTGAAATTAAGAAAAAAAAAAAAGTTTTTTTCCGTTCAGTTTATTTAAAAATTTATCATTTTATTAATTTTTTTTTTTTTAATTATTAAGTTATCTGTTATCTACTATGTGAAGTTTTATCGAAGAGCTCTGCTCAGTTATTTAATAGTTAATAAAGGAAATTTAAAAAAAAAAATTTAAAAATTTAATAAAATTATATTATTATCTGTCATCTGCTATATAAGGTTATATCGAAGAGCTTTGCTCAGTTTTTTTAATAGTTAATAATTGAAATTTAAAAAAAAATCGAAGTTTTTTTCCTTTCAGTTTATTTTCTATTTTTTTTT